>BHEV01011171.1:0-14617 GCA_004319985.1 Emydocephalus ijimae
TCATGGGCGTTACTATTGGAGTTTCCCAGCGGGCATGGTCAATCGGTTCCAATACGCCCTGGGCTATCAGTTTATCTAGCTACTTGTCAATCTTCGGCTTTAGGGCAAAAGGTACCTGACGAGGCTTAAGCCGAATGGGAGCTACATCGGGGCTGAGATTAAATGATATAGGGGTCCCCTTGTACTTGCCTAATGTTCCTGTGAACATGTCTTGGAATTCCTGGATGAGAGCCTCTTCCCAGTCGTCGCTTCTGGTTTGGTGTATGCCGGCTAGTTCAATCCCGAGTGGGGCGAACCACTGTAACCCTAACAAGCTGGGTCGGTCATGATCGACGACAGTCAGGGGAAGCGTCGCGGTGCGGTCCTTGAAGGATACTTGGACGTAGCACGAACCGACAACTGGAATTCTGTTTCCCTGGTAGTCTTTTAGGATGACTCGTTGAGTGCTGAGGTCCTGGCGGCAGATGGCAGGGATCAGTTGTTTGAGGGTTTTCCAGGATACCATCGATAGGGATGATCCCGAATCGACTTCCATCACGCATGGTCGATTCTCAATAGTAACCTAACCCAGTGAGTTTTATCTCCGTAGGATGAATTCCCTGTTTGTCAAGAAGGTACCCAAGGAAGTGAACCCTCTCAGTACAAAGTTGGCACTTGTCTTTCTTGACCTTCAGGCCAGTGTCTTTAAATTTCTGGAGGACCATTCTGAGTTGTTTTTCCAGCAGTCTTTTGTTGGGGGCAGCTATTAAGACATCATCGAAGTAGGGCATGACCCCTTTTATGCCTTGAAGCAATCTTTCCATCAGACTTTGGAAGATGCCACGTGCTACACTCACTCTGAATGGGAGTCTATTATACTTGAATGCACCTCTATGCGTGACTATAGTTTGGGTTTCTGCAGTCTCTGCATCTATGGGCAACTGCTGGTACGCCTGAGCTCGGTCCAATTTTGCAAATATTTTCCCACCTCCCAGGGAATGAAGAAGATGTTGGACCACAGGTACAGGGTAAGCGCTCTGCTGAAGCGCATGATTTAGGGTGGCCCAGTAATCCCCACAAATTCTTTAGGATCTGTCAGGTTTTATGGGGGTTACAATTGGGGTCTCCCACCGGGCATGAGCAATCGGTTCCAACATGCCCTGGGCTATTAATTTGTCCAATTGTTCATCAATCTTTGGCTTGAGTGCAAAGGGCACTGGACGAGGCTTAAGGCGAATGGGCGCAACGTCAGGACTGAGATTAAACGATATGGGGGATCCCTTGTACTTGCCTAGCTTCTCGTTGAAAATGTCCTGGAATTCCTGGACGAGGGCTGCTTCCCAGTCATTGCTTCTGGTTTGGTTGATGTCCGCTAGTTCAATTCCTAGTGGAGCGAACTATTGCAAGCCCAGCAAACTGGGCCGATCTCGATCGACGACGGTAAGAGGTAGGGTTGCGGTGTGGTCTTTGAAGGATACTCGGACGTGGCTGGAACCAGCAACTGGGATTCTGTTTCCTTGGTAGTCCTTTAATATGATTTTTTGAGTGCTGAGGTCCTGGTGATGGATGTCAGGGATCAGCTGTTTTAAGGTTTTCCAGGAGACCATTGATAGGGACGACCCAGAATCAATTTCCATAACACATGGTTGATTCTCAATGGTGACCTTCACTCGGATTTTCCTCGCATCAAGGGAGGAAGTGTGGCCGATGGTGATGGTTTGATGGGTTTCTTCTCGTCTGGTTGAATTGGCGGGTGCTCGATTTCTGTAGTATTGGTTCCATAGGTTGTTTAGGCGGTCCTGATTTATTGATGGAGTGCCTGTTGTATGCCAGGTGTTGTTTTCTCTTCGGATTGGGCTGGACCCTCGCCTGCTTCTGCAGACCTTTGCGATGTGGCCGCTTTTTCCACAGGAACGGCAGAGTGCATCTAGGAATTTGCAGTCTGATCGCGGGTGGGTTCCCCTGCATCCAGCACATTGACTCGAAGTCTTACGATTCCGCTGGTCTCGCTGGTCGTGTTCTGATCTGAGTCTGTTAACCTCTTCTTCCTCGCTTTCTGATGAGGATTCGAGGTCTTTATGGTGGGTGATTGTTGTGTGCCTCTTGGAGAAAGGCGTGGTGTCACTGGCGAGTTGGCGGTGTGGTGTGTTCGCTCGGTGCATTCGAGCTGCTGACTTCCTGGTTGCTTCTGCTGCAGTAGCATCGGCGATGATATCTATGAGGCCAACATCTCCCTTCACCATAATCTTGCTCTGGGTCGTGGGGTCTTTTAGGCCCAGAACAATTCGATCTCTCATGGCTTCCTCGAGGTTTGCGAAGCCACAGAGTCCCCCTAGGTTTCTAAGGTCAGCGATGAAGTCTCCAACATTTTCGCCTTCCTGCTGGTCCCTCTGGTAAAACTCGTGTCTCCTGATGAGTGTTGGCACCATGGGTGCATAATGAGCCCGTAGGATTGGGGCGAGGTTGTCCCAGTCCATTGTCTTGACTTCTGCTGGTTTCGCAAGTGCTTTTGCCATTTTAAAAACGGTGGGCCCTCAATGGGTCAGAAATACAGCTCGTTTCTTGCCAGGCGTAGCATTTTTCAAATTGTTGGTCTCCAGGAACATCTGGAACCTGTCCATATACGAGTCCCAGTCTTCGTTAGCCAGGTCAAATGGAGCGGGTGGTATAGCGCTGCTGTTCATTCTGCCGCTTTTTTGGTGCACTCTTAGCCACGTGCTCTGTTAGCATTCAGTGAGGGTTCAATCAGCTCTATCATCTTCACATCCCATCCTCGTCGCCAGTGTTAGATCTGGAGTGTGGGCGCAAGGAACGGAGACGAGACATCGAATAGTGACTCCAACTCTTTATTAGTGACTTCAGAACAGAGCAGGCATACTGGGCAGCAGCAGCTCCTTTTATAGAGCTGGCTGCTGTCACAATAACCAATGGTTTGAGTTTGCCGCGCTGGTAGCGGCCAATCAGCGGCAACCCGCTGTCAGCCAATCAGATCAGCCAGAAACGGCCAATCACAATCCGCTGTTTGCGGGCCATTCAGAAGTGCAGGATTACGAGCCTGCTGTGGAAACAAAATGTTGTGTTGCAGGCGGACACACAAGGCAGACACGGATCTAAATGCTAACATTGCTTTATTTGAAGCATAACAGGTTTCCGCGGCTGTCCGGCTGGGCTGGCAGCCAGCTGGTGGCAGCAGCTGATGCCGTTTGACAGCTCCTTTTATAGCTGGCTGTCAAACTGCATCAACCAATGGGAGCAGTCGGTGCTCCTGCCAGGAATGCGGACCAGATTGAAGACTGCAGTTCATCAGGGACACCACACCCCTTTCCCCTAGCTAAGAGCATGCGCGGCCCTGCCTTCTGGGGATTCACGGTACAGAAAGGAAGTCGAATTAGCTGCTGTTTTGCACCGCTCCCCACCTTGGCTTCAAGGAACAGCACCCGACCTGTCACGAGGTAGGAGCTCCTGGCCTGACAAGGAGACCCTGATTAGATGGTGAGTAAACATGCCTTGGTGACCTCCAGCATGCGGTAGAGCAGGGATCCCAAAAACCCCAAGGGCTGTGGGCCAGTACTGGGCAGTCACCTGTTTAGAACCGAGCTGCAGACATGGCAGACAAGTTCCGTTTGGGTGAGCAGGGTGCGAGTTCAGCTGTGGCTTGCGTGAAGGGAGATGCACACAGCGCTCGGCCATATGGACCTGTCCCCTCTTTCTCCCGCTCCTGTAAGGGCAGAAGGTGGGGGACTGCTGAGCTGGGGAGTTGACTACATAGGTCAAGGCCTAAGGGCCGAAAGAGGAGCAGGCACGTCGTGCTCCTTTGGCCCCCTTAGGATGGGAAGGTCCAGGCCCAAGGGCCAAAAGAGGAGCAGGCACATCGTGCTCCCTCAGCCCCCTTAGGATGGGACAATCCAACCTTCTCCAACCTCCCACCTACCCAGCCTTTCGCCCCCCTGGGGAGTGCACTGCCATTGCCAAGGAATACAAGCCCAGGTGGGAAGGACCCTAAAGGTGGGTGCACGTCAGGACCCTAATTGTGGGTGCACGCCTCCTTATTCAGCACCTGACACCCACCAACCCCCAAAATACAGGGACCCCTCCCCCCAAGTCCTTATGCAAAGTAACTCTGGGGAGAAGAGTGTTGGCAGTGTCCACTGGCTCAGGAGCTGATGGAAGGAGGGGCTGTTGGGCAAAAGGGGGGAAGACCCCTTCCTCCAGAGTCACTTGGAAGGGGGGCAGAGAGACCCCTTCCTCCAGAGTCACTTGGAGACCCCCCAACAGCCTTCCTGGGTCACGTTGGAGGCTGCTGGAGCGAGAGTTCGACCCATAGATGCCTTTGTCTGAGTGCCCATTGGCGGGCCAGGCAGGTTCCGTCAGCTGGCTTGCTTCAGCACGTGAGTCGGCTGGAACGCTGGACCGGGTCAGGCAGGGAAACCTCGGTGTGGCTGAGTAGACCGGGTAGACCAGGTCCGGCAGGGAACCCTCGGTGTGGCTGAGTAGACCGGATACGGCAGGGAAACTGGTGCTGGCTGGGTAGACCGACTGCGGGTAGGCCGGCTCTCAGGTAGACCGGCTGTGGGTAGACTGGCTGTGAGTAGATCAGCTGTGAGTAGATCGGCTCCGAGTAAATTGGCTGCGAGTAGACCGGCTGCGAGTAGATCGGCTGCAGGTAGACCGACTGCGAGTAGACCGGCTGCATCCTGGCTTTCAGAAACGCCTGTCAGTGACGTCTGCTCCTCAGCTATGGAGGCTTTTGGACTTTTGCGCTCTCGGTAGCGCCAGAATGGGTGCCTTTCGGGCGGAGTCTGTTTCCTCAGCTAAGGAGGCTTTAGACTCTTGCACTCTTGGTAGCGCCAGTGGGGGTGCCTTTCGGGCAATGTCTGTTTCCTCAGCTTGGGAGGCTTTAGACTTTTGCACTCTTGGTAGTGCCGATGGGGGTGCCTTTCAGGCGGTGTCTGTTCCCTCAGTCAGGGAGGCTAGGGTGCTTTTTAAAACTTTGCGCTCTCTGTAATGAAGGCGGTGGTGCCTTTCTCCTCGGTCAAGGAGGCTTTGAGCTTCGTGCCCTCAAAAGGGCGCTCGCAGCAGTGCCTGTTAGGCAGTGCCTGTCTCCTCAGTCAAGGAGGCTTTTTGAACTTGGCGCACAGAGATTGTCTGCGGCTCCTGACATTCAGCTCTCAGCGGCTTCGGCTCTTTTTCATCAGTGACTTTGCTCGGTTGTTTTAGTCCGGTTGCCTCTCAGTTGTGTATCCCATCCTCATCGCCAGTGTTGTGTTGCAGGTGGACACACGAGGCAGACACGGATCTAAAGGCTAACATTGCTTTATTTGAAGCATAACAGGTTGCCGCAGCTGCCTGGCTGGGCTGGCAGCCAGCTGGCGGCAGCAACTGATGCCGTTTGACAGCTCCTTTTATAGCCGGCTATCAAACGGCATCAACCAATGGGAGCAGTCAGTGCTCCCACCAGGAATGCGGACCAGATTGAAGACTGCAGTTAGTCAGGGACACCACACAAAACTATTAGGATTTTAAACTAAAGCGTTTGCTTAGTTCGTAACAAGTTCCCCCATCTATGTCGTTAATAAAGATATTGAAGAGTACTGGGCCTAAAACGGAACCTTGTGGCATCCAGATGGTTCTTTACCCACAACTATTGTGAGTAACTATTGTGACTATTATGTATTGATGGTTCCTTACTCACAACTATTCATTGAATGACCATTTGAAGTTACAAGAGCACCGAAAAATATGATTTATGACTATTGTTTTATACTTATGACCATTAGTATCCCAATGATCAATTATGCTTGGCCACTGACATGTATTTGAAATGGTTGCTGTGTCTCAAGGTCATGGGATTCCCTTTTGTGATTTTCTGACAAGCAAACTCAATGGGGAAATCAGATTCAGTTAACAACCATGTTACTCACTTAACAACTGTGACAAGAAAGGTCACAAAATGGGGGGGGGGAAACTCACCTAATGATTGTCTTATTTGGCAATGGAAACATTGGGGCTCAATTGTAATCGTAGGTTGAGGACTCCATGTAGTTGAATGGTCTGTAAATGGAATCAATCAACAAATCGATCCAATGCATGGAACCTCAGAGGCAAATGTGCTGGACAGTAAGACATCACTCCAAGACTTCCAGCTCTTTCTTAGAAGCCCATTATCAGGAACATTTTGATTCACCTGGCCTTCACGGAGGTTTCTGGAGAAGTAATGAAAGGCAAGAAGAAAAAGATAAATGGGAAATATCAGAATTCTAATGACTTTTTTTTTTTTTGATTAGCAATTCTGCATGAGTTGCCAGAAAAAACGAGACAACGCAAAGCCATTTGAGGGGAGGGAGGTGGGAGAGAAAGGGTCTGGTTAATCTTATGAGGAAAAGATTGGCGTGTTTCACCACTTAAAGCATGAGCCTACAGGAGGAGGAGGAGGAGGAGGAGGAGGAGGAGGAGGAGGAGGAGGAGGAGGAGGAGGAGGAGGAGGAGGAGGAGGAGTAGAAATATTCCCTCAACATCCCTGCTTTTTTATGTTCTTCCTTTCTTTTTCTTTCTTTCTTCTTTCTTTATTTCGTTCTTTCTTTTTTCTTTCTCCCACCCTTCCTTTCTTTCTTCCTCCTACCTCCTTTTTCTTTCTTTCTTTCTTTCATTCATTCTTGTCTTTCTTTTTCTCTCTTTCTTTCTCCCATCCTTCCTTTCTTTCATCTCCCTTTCCTCCCTCCATCTTTCTTTCTTTCTTTCTTTCTTTCTTTCTTTCTTTCTTTCTTTCTTTCTTTCTTTCTTTCTTTCTTTCTTTCTTTCTGTCTTTCTTGGACTAAATTGGAGTGTAAATTAATCCTTTAGTTTTGAAAGCTGTTCTCCAGTCTTCTTTTCCTATTTCACTTATCCTCATTGCGTTTGAGATGCTTTAACTTTAACTTGTTAGGTAGGAACTTTCTTCAAATTCCTCTTTGGAGAATTATCCATCATTACTCAATGCCACCCCTTTAGTTGAAGACTAGACTTAGAAACCAATATCATATAGTAAAGTACAATGCAGGTAGCCCCCCACTTAAGACCACAATTGACCCCAAAATTTCTGCTGATAAGACAGAGACAATTGTTAAGTGAATTTTATGACCTTTCTTGACAGAGTTATTTAGGGAATCACCACAGTTGTTAAATTAACCACAAGGTTGTCGAGTGACTCCTCCATTGATTTGGCTTGTCAGAAGGTCACAAAAATGAATCAGAATAACAGAATAAAGGAGTTAGAAGGGAGCTTGGAGGTCTTCTAGTCCAACCACCTGCTTAGGCAGGAGATCCTATGCCATTCTGGAGAAATGTTTGTCCAATCTCTTCTTTAAAAAATTTCCAGTGTTGGAGCATTCACAACGTTTGGAGGCAAGTTGTTTCACTGATTAATTGTTCTCACTGTCAAGAAATATCTACTGAGTTCTAGGTTGCTTCTCTCCTGGGTTAGTTACCTCTTTTGCTCTTGTCCTGCTTTCAGGTACTTTGGAGAATAGCTTGACTCCCTCCTCTTTGTGGCAACCTCTCAAATATTGGAAGATGCTATCATGTCACCGCAGCCCTTCTTTTCACACTAGATATACCCAATTCCTGCAACCGTTCTTCATATGTTTTAGTCTCCATCTTCCTAATTGTCTTTGTTGCTGTTCTCTGCACTCTCTAGAGACTCAACATCTTTTTTTCTGATATATTATGGTGACCAAAACTGGATCCAATATGATCATGATGAGGTCGTACCATTGAGTTAGAGCTGACTCTTAGCAACCACATAGATTGATTTTCTCCATGACAATCTACTTCCAACCTGGTCCTTCAGGTTCTCCAATGGTACACCCATCAACACTGTAATTACATCCATCCATCTTTTGATGGTTTTCTTCTCCTCCTCTTTCCTTCACATGGAATCACATGACCTGGGGACATTGCATTCATCATAAATAGGAATCAGTTGCCAAGCAATCTGAATTTTGATCCCATGACAACAGGGATATTGCAATGGTTGTGTGAAAAAGGGTCATAATGATGTTGTAACTCTGAATGGTCACTAAATGAACAATTATGTTACTTTATTGTAACAGAATCTTTCAAGTCTCTATCTCTCCCTCCCCTTCTTTATGTGAACTAGTGCAGTGGTGGGATTTAAATATTTTTACTACCGGTTCTGTGGGCGTGGCTTGGTGGGCATGGCTTGGTGGATGTGGCAGGGGAAGGATACTGTAAAATCTCCATTTTCTCCCCACTCCTGGGGGAAGGTTACTGCAAAGTCCCATTCCCTCCCCACTAACCTGCTTTCCAGCTCCATTCTCCTGTGCAGGGCAATCAAAGAAGACCCAGCCAATCAGCTGGGACTCAGGAGGCAGAGAACAGATGGGGGCGGGGCCAGTCAGAGGTGGTATTTGCTGGTTTTCCAAATGACTCAAAATTTCTGCTACCGGTCCTCCAGAACTGGTCAGAACCTACTGAATACCACCTCTGGAACTAGGTGGAATCTTGTCTGAGATATTTTCTCAAATTGCTTTCTTTCCTAGACTCAAGGCCCTCTTATCTGACTGTCGCCTTGGTAGCATCTCTTTCTTCTGTCCCTCAATTCCTCTTCCTCTTGCTCTCTCCAATCTGAAGACAAGGCTTTTCTTCATCTCTCTCACTGAAAAAAAAGTCATTTGGGGGAAGTTCCTTTCTTAGGATTTCATGAAAATGTGACGAACCAGGATCTTTATCTAAATCATTTCATCGCTTTGCAACTCCTAAGTGTCAATCACTGCTAAGCCTTACCCATGTGAATTTCGCTAACCTTCTCTTCCCCTTTGAGAGAGATTTCTGAAGAAAAACCCCTGCCATCAAAATGAATGTGAAATTATAGGAAAAGGAAGAAGAGTTTCTTTAGCTGGCAAAATGAAGGGTTTATTTACAACTGGTAGATTGTGTTGTCCTCAGAAAGAGGAAACTTTAGTTGTCTCCCAAATTAGATATTCAGCTGCTATGTCAAGATGACCCTAAACCTAGCAAGCTGTCCATATGTCCATGCTGTTCTTAAAAAGATCACTCTTAGTAATTTCCCTGCTGAATGAGAGTGAATTTCCTTTCTTGTTTGGTTATGATTCTTTGTACAGTGGCTGGTTTCTTCTGCATTTCTTCTTTTCTCAACCTTTTCACTCCAGAAGTTCCTGTTTTCCCAATTGAATTTTCCTTTTTATTTTTTTTCCTTGACAAGTTTTAAAACCTACCGTCTTTCTTTTGATACCATAGAAATTCTAAAAAACCCCCCAACAACCTCTTTATGAATGAAACAAAAGGCCATTCTATTGTATATTCCATTGCAACTAACTCAATTGTCATGTTTATTAATGAGAGCCAGTTTGGTATAGTGGGTAAGGTGTTGGCCTGGAAAGTTCTAGTTCTGAGTTCTAGTTCTTTGGGGGATAGATGGGTTTAGCTGCATGTTGAGCTGCACACAGACTAATGTGTAGTGAGGATAGAACAATTGGTAATATTCACAGTGACTGACAATGTTGAAGACAATATAGGTAGCAATCGACTGACAACCATCGCAACTGAACCCCAGATTTCTTTTGCTAAGTGAGACATTAATTTTGTCACATATTATGACCTTTCTTGCCACACTTGTTAAGTGAATCACTCCCATTGTTAAATTAGTAACGTGGTTGTTAAGTGAAATTGGATTTCTCATTGACTTTTCTTGTCAGAAGATTGCAAAAGATGATCGCATAAACCTGGGACACTGCAACCATCATAAATATACGCCAGTGGCCAAGTGTTAAAATTTTGATTATGTGACCATGGGGGCGTACAATGGTTGTAAGTGTGAAATATGGTCGTGAGTCGCTTTTTGAGTGCTGTTGTAATTTTGAACAGTCACTAAACAAACTGTTGTAACTCAAGGACTACCTGTAGAATTTCAGCCTTTGGAACGTGGAGTCTAAAATTCAACAGACTCTACCCGCCATTTGAGAAACAGATGAAATAGCAACAAGAGTCAAGTTTTTTTGAAGTCCACAGTACAATATTGGGATAAGACTTGATGCCAAATAACCACTTAACCCCCTTGTTCCAAGCATCTGCAGCCACTTGCTGAATTGGTAATAAAGACTTTGTTTGGTTTCAAAACAATAAATAAATTAGAATGCTTGTTGGCACTTCAGAATATTCATCCTGGAATTTAGCCAAAGCAACCGAATTCAAACATTTTCTCTTGCTAAATCAAGTCAGGTAGAAAATTGAGTCCTTTGAGCTGTGATGTTGGAGAAGGTTCCTGCATATTTCTTGGACAACGAAGGTAATCAAAAAGCAAGTACTGGAGCTCAAAAAATCCAGGCATGTCACTGGAAGGCAAAATCACAAAATTGCATCCTCTTTTGGCATATATTGTCTGGAGGAATTCACTGAAGATTTCTTCAATTATATTTCAATTATATTTGGAATATTTGGTGGTAAAAGGTAACCAGGCTGCCAAAGAACATGATGGCTGGACACCATCAAAGCTGACACCAGCCAGCGCATAGAACAACTCAAAGAAGTGGTGCAAGATTGGAAGATGTAGCGAGATCTGGCCCATAGAATCACAAAGAATTTGACACGATTGACTGTATAACCTCCTCCTCTTCCTCCTCCTCCTCCTCATACCAGAATAACAGAGTTGGATGGACCTTGGATCCTATACCATTTCAGACAAATGACAGTTCAAGCTCTTCTTAAAAACTTCCAGTGTTGGAATATCCAAACTTCTGGAGGCAAGTTGTTCCACTGATTAATTGTTCTCCTTGTCAGGAAATTTCTCCTTAGTTCTAGGTTGCTTTTTTCCTTGATTACTTTCCATCTGTTGCTTCTTGTCTTGGCTTCAGGTGCATTGGAGAATAACTTGACTCCCTCTTCTTTGGGGCAGCCCCTCAAATATTGGAGCACTGCTATCGTGTCATCCCTAGTCCTTCCTTTCATTAAACTAGACATACCCAATTCCAACAACCATTCTATATATGTTTTAGTCTCCAGTCCTCAATTGTCTTCAATAACAACAACAACAACAATAATCTCCATCCTGCATATGTATAGAA
Organism: Emydocephalus ijimae; assembly: GCA_004319985.1. Taxonomy (NCBI): domain Eukaryota; kingdom Metazoa; phylum Chordata; class Lepidosauria; order Squamata; family Elapidae; genus Emydocephalus; species Emydocephalus ijimae. The sequence continues at coordinate 11,058 of BHEV01011171.1, forward strand.
TATTATTTCTTACATTTTATATTTGTAGGGTCTTGAGAAGGAGAAAACATAACCTAAACTGCAGCATTTCTTGGGGCTGTTTTTCCATTTGGTGACAATTTTGTAACCGTCAGACAGACTGTAGGAGTTAGACCAGACAGGGCTCCTGTTTGATATGCAGTCCCCCTCAACAACACAATTAATGATGTATGTCGTCTGTCTCGCAAATCTTTCCATGGTGGAACAGGAACTAGACTAATCTGCAATTAAAATGACACATCAGGAGGAATTTGGCTACAACAAGCTTATTAGTGTGCAAGCTTATTAGTTTGAAATAATGTTTGCCTTCTGATCGCCTCTGCTGAAATTTCCACTGTTGCTTCCTTAAGTAGGCCTTGGGTTTTTTTTTTAGGTATGTTATGTGGTTATCCCTGGGAAAGATTATTTTAACCTTTCAACCTTCGGACAACTTGGAAGCTGAATGGTTGAGTGAGAATAAAAACTAAATCATATGTTGAATGGTTGAGGGAGCAAAGTATGTCTAGCTTATTAAAGAGAAGAATTAGTTGATAGAGATTCTCAGTCATCCAGGTCATGGTTATCCCAAAGGTGCTTTTTCAAAAGGCAAATAGACTTTGTTTTTCCTTGAACACATTTCACTTCTCGTGAATGAAGATTCTTCAGTTCTAACCTCAGTTCTGAGTTCAGACTTCAGTTCTGACTCAAGAAGCTTCTTGGATGAGCACTGAAACATTTTCAAAGGGAAAGCAAAGTCCAGTTGCCTTTTGAAAAAAGGAATTAGAGAGGACATAGTAACTGTCTTCTGGTATTTGAGGGGCTTTAGCAGAGAAGAGAGGGTTGACTTATTCTCCAAAGCAGCTGAAGGCAGGAAAAGAAATAAACAAATTTAAAGAAATTTAAATTTGTTAAAGAGAAATCCAACATAGAAATAAGGAGGAATGTTCTGATAATGAAAACAATTAATAGAACAGCTCGTCTCCTGGAATTGTGGGTCCTCCATCACTGAAGGTTTGAAAAATAGATTGGACAACCATTTGGCTGGGAAGGTCTCCTGCTTTGAGCAAGGGATTGGACTAGAAGACCTCTAAGGTCCTTTTCCAACCCTTTGATTCTATATTCTGTTCTAATAAGCACATCTAGAAAGTAGAGATACGAAACTCAAGAGAGAGAGAGAGAAAGAAAAAAGATAGCATTTCAGATAAATCTGAATTAATTCTGTAAAAGAAACAGCTGACTGATATTTTGCCAGCTTCTCCCCCCCCCCCAAGTGAAAACAAATACATTTTAAAGGACCCTGGGTTCTTTTTATTCTAGTCTTGGAAGTTTTGAATAATTAAGCAAGGTGAAAAAATAGTGGGTATGAAAATCCAAAAAGAAACAGACAAAGGGTGAGCATTTTAATTAAAACATAATAAACCACTTTAATTAAAGACAAGAATGTATCCAGTTTTGTTTGGGAAACAGGTTCTTGGACTTCAGGCTCAAAACATAAAAGGAAAAAAAAGAAAATTTGTTTTTTTTTTTATAATTAGATTAATTTGTTGCTATAGAAACACTAGTATGTATTAAGCTTGCAAAATAAAAAAAAAGTTGAGGTTATAATCAAATTTTGTATTTTACTGCACTGAAAAAAATTGAGATCACTGCTTTTGTTTTTGTTTTGCTTCTCCCTTCACTTTGCAATCCCCTTTTCTTTCTTTTGCCTCTCCTATTTTCTTATTATCTTTTTATTTGTATTTTATATTATAAATAAACCTCAAATTAAAAAAAAAGATAAAGAACCATAGGTGATCTCAAGACCATTTTTTTAATGTCAAGAAATTGTGTAGCTGGTGTCCAAATGGAGTCAGAGACACTGACATGAACTTGTAGTTTTATAGAAATAAATATATTTTACATCTCTATATATAGCAAACTAGATAGTCAGGCACATCACTTCATAAATCATGAGGTAAATCATGAGTTAAATCACAGAGCACAAAAGGGCAGACAGAAGAAAAAAATGGGGGGAAAAGGGAAACTACCCCTCCACACAGCAACCAATCACAGCACAGATTGTCTCATGCAGGAGCCAGTCCTCTCCAATCAATCAACTTTAATGGCATGTTCTAGCTCAGCGATGGCTAACCTATGACACGCGTGTCACTCGTGACACGCCGAGGCACTTTGACTGACATGCCTGTTGGTGTGGGGAAAACCTGCACATTTAGAGGCTGCCTGTGCTCTGCTCCAATCCCTGCTCCCTGCTTGTTGCGTGGAGGCGTGGTGTCACTGCTGCCGTGAGATCTTTGCAGCAGAGAACCAGTTTTAACCGCCATAAACTGAGGTTTGTCAGTTTCATTACCTCAGGAACGCTACAGGAGGAACGGAGATCCATGAGGTTCACAGCCCTGTAAGGTGGCCTTCTGATCGCCACATCCTGCACCTGCAGCCCTGAGACCAGGGAGATGAGTTTTACAGCCCTGTGTGATCACCCTGGCCCAGTCCATCATAAACATCGCAGGAGGATTGCAGCACAACAACCAGACACTGTGCTCACGATATTACCAAATTATTGATATTTCTTGAAGTGACACACGACCGAGGAAGGCTACACTTTTTCCCGATTTTTGACACACCAAGCTGAAAAGGTTAGCCATCACTGTTCTAGCTCACTGCACAACCCCACTGCCCCAGCTACTATCGTTCTATTTATATTTAATATTATAATAAGCTTCAAATAAAAGAAAGAAAAAGAACCATGGTTACTGCAAAACCACATCTTTTATGTCAAGGAATTGTGTAACTGGTGTCCAAATGGACTCAGAGACGCTGACATGAACTTGCAGTTTTATATAAATAAATATATTTCACATCTTCATATACAGCACACTAGATAGTCAGTTGCATCACTACATTGTGGGGGCCATAGAAGGAGCGTTCACGTCGCGGTCCCTGTCAGGTACATGTTTACCTGCGAATCCTTCTACCACGCTACACCAACCTGTCACCAAACATGGGGTTTGAGCCTGTGCCAGAGCCTGTGTTCTACAGTGGCTGGGAAAAGTGTAGCGACACGAGAGAAGAAGACTACATTGTGAGGTAAATCATGAGGTAAATTACAGAGCACCCAGGGTGAACAGGGAAAAAAGGCGGGGGGAAGGAATCCCCCCTTTCACATCCACAACAACCAATCACAGTGCAGATTGCATCAGGCAGGAGCCAGCACTCTCCAATCAATCAACTATAGCATTGTGTTCTGGCTCACTGCACAACTCCACTGCTCTAGCTACTATCTTTCTATTTGTGTGTTGTAACAAACTTCAAATAAAAGAAAGACAAAGTATTATGGGTTACTGCAAGAACATATCTTTTACATGCTTGGTTAGTAGGCGGTAAATCCAAGCTTTTTAAGATATTTTTCTTCCTGGATTCAAAGAACAATTTTCTGATGTATGTTATTTATTTAAATCAAAATTTAAGTAGGAATATATACATATACATGTTATGTCTCACCTATTTTCACAAGTGAGAACAAGGAGTTCCACAGTTCAAAATATTCAAACAAAACAGAGCCAGAC
>BHEV01011173.1:0-39198 GCA_004319985.1 Emydocephalus ijimae
GTAATTATAGAAACCTACAAAAGACCAAAAGACAAAATCAGTAATAAGAAGAGTACAATTAAAGAGGAAGTACAGGAAGAGAATATAGGACCAGAACAGGAAGAAATACCAAAACAAGAAGAAATAGATAATCAGGAACAGGTAGAACATGAAAGTCCACCTGTAAGCCCTGTAATACCTAGACGTACAAAACGTGTAACCAGACCACCTGTCAGGTATCAAGCAAGTATAGTTTGCCAAGTTAGTAAAGTTCCAACTACTGTTGAAGAACTTAGAATGTATCCTGCAAAGGAACAAGAAAATTGGCATAGAGCAATGGAGAAAGAATTAAATTCATTAAAGGAAATGAAAGTTTATGAAAACACCAAATTACCTCCAGGTGAAAAGTCCATTGGCTGCAAATGGATATTTAAGTTAAAAAGTGGTAAAAATGGGACTGTTACCCATAAGGCTAGGTTGGTAGCTCAAGGATTTAATCAAACTGCATGTGATTATGATGAGGTATTTGCACCAAATTTAAAGGGAACAACCTTGAGAGCAGCTTTAGTGTGGGCAGCTAAGAAGAATTATTTCATAAATCATTTAGATGTAGAAACTGCCTATCTGCATGCACCATTGCAGCACACTATATATTTAAGAAAACCAGTAGGTATAAAGGATGATAAGAATAATAATGACTGTTGGAAACTGAATAAAAGTCTCCATGGATTGAAACAATCAGGTTATGAATGGAACCAATATATTGTAAAAGAGTTAAACAATATAAGATTTAAATCAGGTTTAGTTGATCCATGTTTATTTAAGAGAGAGACAAATGGAATGGTGTTATTATTGTTGTTGTTTACAGATGACATTGCTTTAATTACTAAGACAAATAATGAAGCTGCTGAGATAATATCATTATTAAGTAAAAGGATAAAATTAAAGCAATTAGGAGAAATAAGACAATATCTAGGATTGACAATAAACAAAACCAATAGTGGATATAAGATATCACAAGAAGATAAAATTTACCAATTGCTAAAAATGTATAAAATGGAACTTTGTAAGCCGGCAAAAACTCCAATGAGTCAGGAATTTTGTCACACTGATGCTCAAAGTTCAAAATTTGATAAGACTATTTATCAACCATTAATAGGTAGTTTATCATATATTAGTAATTGGTCAAGGCCAGACATTGCCTACAGCATTAATCAATTGGCAAGATTCAATGCTGAACGCAATAAAAGACACTGGCAAGCGCTAAAGCGTATATTAAGGTATCTTAAAAAGACAATGCACTATGCATTGTATTTGGAGCCAAAAGATGATTTGATTTTAATTGCATATGCTGATGCAAGTTTTGCAACAGATATAAAAACTAGAAAATCAACTTCAGGCATGGCTATGTTATTAGGTAAAACACTGATTGGTTGGAGGTCAATTAGACAGCAACACATAAGTATGTCCACAATGGAAGCAGAATTTTCATGTCTATCTTTATTATGTGTTGACTTAATTCTGTATAAACAGTTATTGTTAGATATGGGAGAATATATATATTACCCCAAAGGGGAGAATGTTAGGGATAACATTGGTTACCTAACTTAATTTGGGTAAAAATAATATATAAACTATGTTGGTGAGTTTAAGTGTGTGTATCACTTTAACTGCAAAACATGTATTTTGGGTGCGGTTGTAAGGTCACCATAAGAGGGAGCGGGAGAGCTCACTGTTGGCTGGCTTTTACTGTAGTGGCTGACAATGTTGAATTGATGGTGATAACTGCGTGTTTCCCTGCTGTTGCTGAAACGAAGAAAAGGGGTTTAATTTTCTTCATATCTCTGACTGCAAAAGAGATATATTGCTGGACTGATTATTTGTAAGTTTACTGACCTCTATTTTCGACACTGGATTTTGCAAATGATTAATCCCCGGATGGACTGAACTCGTGTATGACATATGGACTTTTTTGACTATGCTGTAACTCTTGCTGGAATAAAAACTATTTAACTGGCACAGTGTATCTGTCTTACTGAGTGTGAACTACAACAACGTTTAACTCACATAATTTGCCTGCCTGCTAGACTGCTGTTGCATGTTCTGCTAGGATGTGTATCCCTAACAGGTGTTTCTGTTGCATCTTTTCTTTTTCTCAAATTCTAAATTTCTAAATTCACGTTATCCTTAAAAATGCTTCTAGATTTTTGAGCTGAGTATGTTTTTGGGTATATTTTGAGCTAAGAACAAAATTGCAAAATTCAAAGAAGGATGAAAGCAGGATAATACCCATTCTGTTCCACATATTACTTTATGAGGTGCAAAGATCAAGTCAGCTGCATCTGAATGGAGAAAGATCGAATTATTGCAGTTTATTCTTCAAATAAAGCATGCCTGATTCTGCTAAGTGGTGAACTCCCATGTGGTTCTAAATAAATCCAATAAATTGGTTAGAGGTCTGTCATTCTGCTCTGTAAAGCATTCTGGGTCCCAAACTGAAAAAATAAATTAATGCATTGAATGATCTTTCTCTTAAAAAGACAAAAAGGGAAAAACATTATTTGTCTAAATAGAAATACTAAAAGGTAGAATGTTCTAGGCGCCTAGCCATATCTTCCTCTATACTATACTATTCTATTTTCTTTTCTTTTTTCTGTTTTTTCAAATATTTTTTCCTTTTGTCCCTGACTGTAAGTTGGCATTTTATATCCAAAATGTGTGAGAATTTATTTTTGCCTGTCCTGTCCTGAATTGCTTTAGAAAGATGACTTTTCCTTTTGCAAACTTTGGAATTCCATGCACATGCAGACTTACATTAGGCCTGTGGATACTTAGGAACAGGGGTAGGACTCAAAAATCCCAGCAACCAGTTCACTGCCTGGTTGCTGGGTGGGCCATGGTGGGCGTGGCCAAATGGAACTTCCTGTTTCCTGCTTCCAGTGGCCCTCCAGAGCCCAGGGTAGGCCGTTTTTGCCCTCTCAAGGATCCAGAGACTTTCCTCGGGCATCTGGGAGGGCGAAAATAGCCTCCCCCAGGCTCTGGAGGCCCATCAGAAGCCAGAAACGGGCCCGTTCTGCAACTTTAGGAAGGCCTGTTTTTCACCCTCCCAGAGTCTCCATGCAGACTCTGCACTTACCTCCATTGAAAATGACCATGTGGAGACTCCTGGGAGGGGAGGGGTAGGCAGGACCAGCCAGTTGGTTCGGCAAACCAGTTGTAACTTTAACTAACACCCAGATTGACTGAACCGGTCCAAACCAGTAGAATCCCACCCCTGCTTCGGAATATTCTCATATGTAAATAGTACCGATAGGACTTTATTAGAAACAATGTCTATAAGCAGAACATAGGAAAAGAGCCATGCAGAAAATTACTCCCTTTCAATAATCATGCACAGATCATGCATACAGTAGAGAAAGTTATAATTTACATTTCTGGATGTCCTATCAGATATCATAGCTCCCAAGCTATAGGACCATATGGACCAGTATGCAAGCTCAAAATACCAGTTTTTCAATGGTGGGATTAAAAATTTACTGCTGGTTCTGTGGGCATGGCTTAGTGAGCATGGCATGGCTTGGTGGGTGTGGTAGGGGAAGGATACTGTAAAACCTCCATTCCCACCCCATTCCTGGAGGAAGCATACTGCAAAATCCCATTCTCTCCCCATCCCACTAACCTGCTTTCCAGCTCTGTTCTCCTGTGCGGGGCAACAAGAGAAGACCCTGCCAATCAGCTGGGACTCGGGAGGCAGAAATAGGTGGGGGCAGGGCCAGTCAGAGGTGGTATTTGCTGGTTCTCCAAACTACTCAAAATTTGTGCTACCGATTCTCCAGAACTGGTGAGAATCTGCTGAATACCACCTCTGCAGTTCTTCCTATATAAAGTAATCAGTCAAGACATAAAGCAGGCATAGAGAGCAGCTAGAAGTATCTTAGTTTCTAAAGTTACATGAAACCACAATGACGAGGGAAGGAGGACAGCGATATCCAAGTAACACTAAAGAATAAGCAGATCCAAAAAAGTCAACTCAGTTGAAGAACAAGATCTACACCATCCATCTTTCCAGTCATCAGATGCCCTGCTGCTCACCAAACGACACAGAAGTTCCCTATGTGAAGACCTAGAAGCTCCTCACAATATACAAGGGTTGCTTACCCTATCCATAGGGATGAGAAAGGATTTTTTTAAATACACATAATTGTCATCTAGATCTTGTTTATGCACATTTTTTTTCTTTCGGCTTCTTAAAGTAAAGTATCAAACAACTCACTAGACTTTTTTTCACTCACTTTAGTTGATAATCACGATTGGCATTTTGATACACCAGCTTTTATTGAGATCAATCCTTTGAGTTAGACATTTTCTTAAAAATCAATATGCTTCACCATTTTAAAAAGGTAATATTATAGACACCCATTATGCCAGTGTTTCTGTTCAAGTCAGATATTGTGACTGGTGCAATCCACATACAGAAGAATGCTAGGCAATTTAAAAAGGAGCCTTTTTTTCCTCTTAAAAATAGTGGTTTGAGGATGCCATCTAGCTGTTAGTTTTAAAAATTACTGGGTGAAGATATACAACAAATAATCTTGTGGCACTTTAAAATCAATTAAGTGTGGAATAATATTCCTACCTAGGAGTAAACCTCAATGAAATCAATAGTACCGAATAAACATTGAGAAGACTGATGCAATAATGACAATGAAGAAAATTCTCATTTGTTTGTGTGTGTGTGTGTGTGTGTGTGTGTGCGTGCGCACACACGTGTGTGGAGATCAGCTGCGGTATTTTGTTCTGCAAAAGATTTTTTTTATATTAAAATCTGGTTTCTAAGATGCCACGTCTGAATCTGAACTGCAATAAAAATATAAAATCATGAGGGTTCTCAACCCCTGAGGTTTTCAGCAATTTACAGTAAAATCAAGCCCACTGTTATAATATTATAATGTTGTCAGTTAGACAGCCACCTCAAGTTCTACTGTAGACATGGAATTAGTATGAGAAAATAAGTATGAAGTGAAGAATGGGTATAATTATTGGGGAAAAGTATATATGATATATGCTAAAGTATATTGGGTGCAATTTTGTTTTGAGATGTGTAAACTGTTCCTGATTTGTTCTTCATATAATTGGATTTTTTTTTTTTAATAATTTGTTAGAATTGCTCAAAAGCAGTATTTAATCTCAAAGTTATTGTCAGTCACAAAGAATCAGAACCATTCATAAAGTGCAGCATAGATGATTTATTTAAACCTATGTACAAGAATCTAGTCAACTAATGATCAGCAATAAATTGATGCTAGATAAAGGTCAACAGAATTCATGGGGAGATGGACTTAGGTTTCTTGTGGCAACACAAGGACTCTAAACTGGTGACATGTTTCACTCCACCCCCAATTCGGCCTGTTCTCTTACAGTTATAGTGGTTAAGGTATTGGACCAGGCTCTGATTGCTGTCTATTCTCACCATGGAAATTCAGTGGGTGACTTTGAACTAGTTTCTATCTCTCAGCCCAAACTACTACACAGCATTGTTGTGGGGATAAAGTGAAGATTCCCTTATAAACTTTTTATTTATTTATTTATTTTGATTTGTCAATCACTTACAAGATAATAGGTATAATTATGGATTCATGAAATGGGTACATATAAGAAAAATAAAAGAAACAATAGGACAGGAACGGTAGGCATGTTGGTGCGCTTATGCACGTCTGCTACAGACCTCTTAGGAAAAGGGTGAGGTCAACAGTAGACAGTCTAAGGTTAAAATTTTTGGGGTTTGGGGAAGAAACCATAGAGTCAGGTAGAGTATTCTAGACATTGACCACTCTGTTGTTCAAGCTGTATTTCCTGCAATCAAGTTTGGTGCGGTTTACCTTGAGTTTGTATCTTTTGTGTGCTCTTGTGTTGTTATGGTTGAAGCTGAAGTATTCATTGACAGATAAGTCATGATTTTATATACCATACTTAGATCAGACCGAAGATGGCATAATTCAAGTTTTTCTAGGTCTACAATTTCAAGTCTGGTGGCATAAGGTATTCTACAACGAGTAGAGGAGTGGAGAACTCTTCGTGTGAAATATTTCTTGACTTTCTCAACTGTGCTAATATCAAATACATACCCAGTCTGTGGGTTCCAGACTGATGAGCTGTATTTGAGTATTGGTCTAGCAAATGTTTTGTATGCTCTAGTTAGTAGTGTGATATTACCAGAGAAAAAGCTACGTAGGATTAGGTTAACAACTCTTAATGCCTTTTTAGCTATGTAGTTAAGTGGGCTCTAGCACTTAGATCATTAGAGATGAGTACTCCAAGATCCTTGACAAAGTTTGGATCATCAGCAAGGTCTTGATGATTCAGCCTGTATTTTATTTTCTGATTCTTTTTGCCAATATGTAAGACAGAGCATTTATTTGTTGAGATTTGAAGTTTCCATTTGTTTGACCATTCTGATGCATAGTCAAGATCTTTTTGAAGGGTAGAAGTATTGTCTGTGGTATTGAACAGCTTTACACCATCAGTGAAGAGAACACAGTTGCTCTTAATGTGATCACAGAGGTCATTTATGTAGAGTATGAAGAGAGCTGGTCCTAGAACACTGCCTTGGGGGACACCACTATTGACAGGTACAGAATTTGATAGGACACTCCCAATTTTGACCATTTGTTGTCTGTTTGACAGGAATGCTTCTATCCAGTTATGCAGGTGTCCAGAGATACCATAAGATTTTAGTTTTAGGAGTAGTTTGTCATGTACCACTGAATCAAAGGCTTTACAGAAGTCTGTGTAGATTGCATCTGTTGTTTTGCACTGATTGAGTTGTGTAGTCCACATGTTTTTGCAGTGTAAGAGTTGCAGATTGCAGGATAGTTTTTTTCTGAAACCAAATTGTTTATTGGAGAGTAGGTTGTTTATCTCTAAGTGAAGGATAATGGATTGGTTAATAATTGATTCCATGACTTTACAGGTGATGCAGCATTAGGAGACTGGTCTGTAATTTTCAACTAGGCTGTGGTCTCCCTTTTTGAAGATGGGATGACCATGGCTTGTGACCATAGGTTAGGCAAGGAGCTGGTCCTGAAAGATTTTTCAAAGATTATGCTTAGAGGTTCGGCTTTGGCAGTGGATAACTTTTTTAAGAAGGAGGCACATATTCCATCTGGTCCAATGGATAGAGATGGTTTTAGATTGTGTAATGCTTTTTCAACATTGTCTTCTATAAAATCAATATGTATTAGATCATTGTAGTTGTCTGTGGTTCGGCTAGAAAATACTGGGCATGATCCATTGCTGTTTACAAATACTGAGCCAAAGAATGTGTTAAAGATGTTGGCTTTAATGGTGTCGTCGTTGCAGTCTTTACCATTAGGTCCTATCAGGGGTGGGATGGACCTTGAGTCTTTTAGTTTGTTGTTTGCAAAATTGTAGAAAGCACAGGTGGAATTGATGCGTAAAAAGTTTTCCTCTTGTTTAATGTGATAATTGGTGCATTCAGTCTTTATCTGGTGACATAAATTTTTGTATCGGCTTTTGAACTTGGCAACATGACCAGATTTGTTTTTCCACCAGAGTGATTTCTTTTTGTTTTGAAGTTTCCTTATTGTTGTGGGTAATCTGTTTCTGTTTTTTTGGGGGGGGGGAGTTGTTCTTGGTACATATAGTTTGATGACTCTTTTGACTTCAAGTAAAAATATGTTGTAATGTTCTTCAATAGTATTGCATCCAGTGAATAGAGATCGCCAATCAAGGGATGAGAGATCGTTGTCTATAAGATCATAATTGCCTTTTTTGAAGTTATAATTGGGGATTATGTCATTCTGATGATTTTTGTGTGGGCGTATGTTGAGACAAAAGTCAATCATATTGTGGTCACTGTTAGAAAAGGGTTCTTTAATTTGTATTCCATGAATTAAATTCAAACTATTGCAGAAGATGAGATCGAGGCAGTTGCTAAGTCTAGTATTGTTGGTTACTAGTTGTTCCAGTCCCAGATTTGTAACAGCATTGTAGAAGGTTGCATGTATGGGTTCAGTTGTACATTTGTTTAGGGTCAAGTTAATATGAGGTTGATTGAAGTCACCAAGAAAGATAAAAGCATGTGGGCAGGATGCTGCCCATGTTTGTTGTGAATTTCGCTTGTTTACATGTTCAATGTCATAATCAGGTGCTCTGTAACATAGTAGGAATCAAAATGTGATATTTAGGGATAGTTCATAGATAATGGTCTCAGGAAGAGCAAGCTCCCGGGTAACTTAGATGTTTTTTAGCTGTAAGGACTTTTATAGAAGATAGCAATACCACCTCCTCTACGAATTTCACGATCTGATAGGTAAACATGATAGTCTGCTACTGTGGTGATGGAGTCAGGGAGAGATGCGTTGAGCCATGTTTCACAGACAAATATGTTGCCATATTTAGTAAGAGGAGAAATTCAGTTATTTTATTCACAAGGCTTCTTGCATTGAATAGCTTGCATTTAAGGCCAGCAGTAGTTTAAATTGAGGTAATTAGGGGCGTGCGTGCCTAGTCTTGGGTGATCGTAGATTGTTTGAGGTAGGTTTGTGTTTGAAGGTCAAAGCTGAGTTGCGGGTTGTGTGACTTACTTTTGATACAGTTAGCACGGTAGTCAATGTACAGGTCCTTCTCTCCATTGTCTAGACGTTTTTTTTTAATTCGGTGCGGAGTACACAGGAGCTGACACGCTGCTGTATGGTTAGGTCAGGGCGACAACGGAGGATCTTATGGTTGGTGTTGCTTTTGGCAAGTGAATTTATAGTATAAATGAATTTACGTTTGCTTGATTCATTTTTGCAAATGACCCTGCAGAAGCGTGGGGCCACAGAGCCGCCTCTGTTTTTGAGCTCTCGGCCAATGCAGTGAATGTCAAGTATTTCATCAGTGGAGATGGTTGATGCTTGATAATCACTGATGATGTTTCAGACAGTTGTGATGTCATCATCGTCATTGATGTCTTCTGGACCAAATAAGATGGCATTTGGACATTTCCATTCACACTCAACAGCTTCTCTGGTGAGGACTGAGATATCATTATTTGTCTGATTTATGTTTTTTTGTGGATTGGGTTGTGGATTGGGTTGTGGTTGTTGAGTAGAGATCTGTTTTGTAGCTATTGGATGTTCAGGTTTTTGCGTTGTTTCTTTTTTTTCAAGGTTGGATAATCTTTCTTTTAAAGCATCCAGGGATGCTACTATGGTGTCAAGGCATGTTATTATGGTATCAACTCTTTCAAACAGATCCAGTTTGGGTCTGCATGATTTGCAGAGATATGGAAACTCATTGGATGATTCTAGGTAATGAATCATTTGCTTGGGTAATCCCAAGCAGTCATGATGAACATATTTGTTACATAGAGAACATTTGATGGAATTTTCATTATCCTTTAGAGTTTTATAGCATTTAAGGCATGTGCAGGAGTCTTGTGGTTCATTGGTGGGGATTACTTTCTCTTTAGGTTGTGGTTTGGCATTGGATTTTTTTTCTTGGCATGGTAGGTTTGTTAAGATGGTACGTTGTAAACTGCCTTGGATTTCCAGAAAAATAGGAGAACAGAAATCCAGCAAATGAAATAAAGTAACAACAATTATTAATAGTGTTTGGTGCTCCAAGCAAAGCCCACACACAATGTACCAATATCAAGTGGCATCTGTTCTATTTTGTGGTCATAGAAAGCCACCTTAAAGTTGCTTATTCCAATCTTGAAATGAAGATGCATTCCTCAAAATAAAATATTAAAACTATGTATTCAAAATGAATTGCCTACAGCACTTGAACTAAACATTAAAGTTGCATCTAAAAGAAATATTTATTGTTTTTTTTTTTTTAAATAATCCACTTCTATTTTGGAGAGTATGTATTCCTCAGCAAACAGAGACAAACTGCTTTTATTTTTTTCAAACGGCATTTTCTTTGCTTTCTGCTCTCTATACTTCTAGGAAACTGCTGTATCAATTTGCTTCCAATTCAACTAGTCAAAGAGCAACTTTAAAGAAGTCTATCATCATGAAAATCCTTCTAGCTCAAGTAGTAATATCTTAATGCCTGGTTATTCACACTCTGTGATTCCTATTCTTTAGTCAGTGAACTATCCATTGTTGGAAGCTCAGTCTAATGACACCAATCCTTCAGTATCTCATGATCTACTGACTCCAAAGGCCACACTGCATTAAGGACATGAACTTGGTCTGTGCCCCTGTTGGCAAATCCCCATGCTTGCTTTTTGTCCAAGACACTCCTAATCTGAAGTCACCCCTTCTTCCTTTCTTCTTCAGCATTCAAGCACATAGAGTGCACAACTCTTCACCTGGTAGGATTCAGATGTCTAGGCTAGATAGTTTTTGCCTGTTTCTATAATAGATTTATTATATTTATTAATGTATTTGCCGATAATGTATTTATTTATTAACCAAATTTATATAGCTGCCTGTCTCACAAAAAGGACAAGAATTAAATAAAACAAGAAACAGATATAAACTTATAAGAATCCCACAAAGGATAATATTTTTTAGTTCAGGATTAAAATGAGGGGTCCTTGGTGCTCTCTAAGCACTGCTGGTGTTACCTTGTTAGGATAATGAAACATCTACAAAAAAAAACAACCAAGCTGAGAGTGCATCAAATGCCCCTCATATAAAAATCCAAATTAAAAGACAAATATTCTAAAAGCAAATACATAGACCCTAGCTAAACAGAGAATAAGAATGGATATCTCAACAATGGCGCCACTGAAACTTGTCTCTAGTTTTCCAGGAACCCCAAGGCTGATAACATAACCAATTCTTGAGGGATTTCCAGAAGATCAAAAGAGATGTAGCGAATCTAATTTCAGGGGAAAGAATTTCCCTAAAATGGGACCAGGGATATGATAAGTCTCTAGTTGATGATATGCACAGTATGCCTTCTTTGCCAGAAAAACCCTGTTTCCCTGAAAATATGACTTACTCTGAAAGTAAATCCTAGCTTGACTTTTACATCTGTGCCCACAATATAAGTCCTAGCCCCAAAATAAGCCCTGATTAAGATTCTGCCCGCTTCAGAGTGGATGGTAAAAATTAAGCTAGGGTGAGGATGGGGGGTGGGGGGTGGAGCTGCCCTACTACTTACCTTTGGACAGTTGTAGCCAAGCTTTGCACACCCCAACACCTGCCTTGCTGACCCATTTCTCCTGCATCCAGAAGGCCTCTGTAGCTGATAACAAAGCTCCAGATCGATCCAGAGCTCTGTTATTGGCTGCAGAGGCCTTCAGGAAAATCTTGCTGGCCACAGAAAAAGAGGTTCCTGAAGGCCTCTGACAGCAAAAAGGAGGTTGGGGATGATGCACACAAGTGAGGCTAGTCAGTGGATGAAATCCCCCCAAAATAAGATCTGGTGCCTTTTTTGGTGGCAAAAAACATAAGACAGGGTCTTATTTTCAGGAAAACACGGTAATAGGGCAGGCTGATGTAATAAGACAGAGGCAGTCCCTTAGAGCAGGGGTCCCCTGTTAGGGATAACATTGTTTACCCTAACTGGTTTTGGTAAAATAATAAATATGTTATCATGGTTTATTAGTTAAAGTGTCTGCAACTTTAACTGTCGGAATGTAATTAAGGGAGTGGTTGTAAAAGCACTTTAAAAGAAGCAAGTCAAGGGCAGCTTGCTCTCTCTGGCTTGATGATCCCTAATTACTGGATGAAGACTGCGTTTTCGTTACTCGAACGGGAGAGAGAAAAGACTGTTGATTTATTGTAAGTGAACTGACATTGGATATTCTACACGGACTTTGCTAACTGAATATCCTTGAATGGACTGACTAAAATGATACATGACTAATGGACTGTTATTTTGACTATGCTATAAACTCTAAATGGAATAAACTATATTTTGATAGCACAAGCGTATCTTTATTTTTACTGTATGTTAATAAACATACAAACTTATCTCACTCATTTATCTGTGCGCCTATCTTATCTCACTCATTTATCTGTGTGCCTATCTGACTAACGCTGCACATTCTGTTTAGCTTGTCTCCTTAACCCTGGTTGGGGAACCCAGGCTTAACACTCCCAACCTCTACTCTGTGGAGTGGCACTGGGCCAGACAAACAAGCAAAGCCCCACCTGCAGGATGCAAAACTATGTCTCCTCTGGTCTGTGGAAAAACCTTTCTCCATAGAACCAGTCCCTAGTGCCCAAAAGATTGGGGGCCACTGCCTTAGAGGAGGAGGAGGAGGATGCTTTGGGGCTCATTACCAGCAGCCATGCCCTCCCAGCATAGTCCTCAGTCCTTCATAGTCTCTTTGCAGCAAAAGAAGCAAAAGAAAAGGAGACTTGGTAAGGTGGTAGGCACTGCAACGAACACACAGTTTGGTAGACAAGGAGAACAGTGTATCTTCACTGAGTTTTTCTCCCTCTCTCAGTCACTGTAGCAGCTGCTATCTTTGCTTACCATATTCCTGTCCTGTTCCTCTTTCATTGCCCATCTGGCTCCATGCATTTAGACTCTACCAGAAAAAAGGCAGACAGCAACAAAATGGGTAGAATACATGGAAGAGATTAGCAGCGTCTGCAGGAAGGGAATGCTGCTTAGGCTGAAAATGCTGCAACACATCTAAACCACTTCTACTTGAAATAGGACATTCTAAGTATTCTAACATTCTATTATTTTAAGTCTCTTCTGAGAAGTTTGCTTTGAAATTGGAACAAAACATTGAGCCATTTCTACTTTTGTTTTAATGGAACACAGCCAACATAAAGGTTCCTGTGGAACTCTTTCAAATGAACTATTTCATTCCAAGCTTTGTAGACCTAACAACAACAACAACAACAACAACAACAAAACAAGCAGCAACTATTACTTTTTCTTTCCATTGATCATTTGGGGTTTAATCTTTGAGAAAATGGAAACAAAGAAGATATGAACATGCTTTCATTACCAGAAAGTTCTTCGAAAACAACTATTAGCCATATCACAATTTCCAGTCAGAAATTTAGTCTAAGCAATGAGGATGAAATGCAAATCCTTTTTCAGATAAGGCTGACAGAGTACCTTCATTTTATGTGCTATATTCCATTTTAGTTTCACAGTTCAAAGTCTTCCATGATCTTCCTTCTGTGATTGATACATCTTTCCCTGAATCTCTTCCATGGCGTTAGTTCTTTTTCTTTTGAAATGCCCCTTTCTTACAAAGCTTAATTTAAGTCATCAGTTTTTACCTTCTATTGAAGACAAGGATGAAAGGATTTTTTTTTAGCTGTGGTAGATACATCTTTTATGAACTGTCTCCATCACAATAACAAATGTTTCAGAATGCAGTTAATGTGGGCGAAGATCACTTTGCAACCTTTTAGAATATATGCTTAACCCCAACCTCAGTTAAAATATTTTAGGCCAACATATTTATTTTTCCTCCAAATGCCTTGTCTTCTTATCTCCTCTGCCTTAAAATATCTCCCCATTTCTAAATACATTTGAAAGATGTATTTGTATGTACAGTGCTCATTGCACTAAGTATCTCTGATCAAAAGTATTTACACCCCATATATGCATATTTTCAACAGTAGAAATAATTTTGAACAAGATGTCAACTAGTGAAGCATCCCTGACCTGTTTTCAAGTTGCCATTGACAAGGAGGATGGTGAATCGAACTTGCAACTGCATAAAGAAGCTTGCATTTCAGTCAAAACAAAGCAAATTCCAGCTGGCACATCAAGGTCATCTCCACAGTGGCAAGAGGGAGTGATTTCTACAACCCATGAAATTGCTTCATTGGGGAACATGATTGATGACACGTCTTGGGGGAGGAGGAAACAGAATCAGAGCCAAAGTGCAAATTAAGTAAGGTCAGAATTGCCTGCACTTGGTTCATGCCATCATGAAGCTCCTAATAAATAACTGGATTTCTTTTGAAGTTTGGCCTGAGGCTTATGATTTAATTAGGGCATCGGTCAGAACCCTGACACAAGAAGGTTATTGGTGAGCCAGTTTGTTGTAGAGGTTAAAGTATTAACCTAGAAACTAGGAGACTGGTGAAAGAGAAGCGATTAAGATATCAGGCTAAAACGCAAATAACTGAGTTCTAGTCCCGTTTTAGGAATGAAAGCCAGATGGGTCCCTTTTGTCAAATCACATACTCTCAGGCCAATCCATCTCACAAAGTTGTTGTCAGGAAAATAAGAGAAAAGAAGGAGTATTATATATATTCATCACCTTTAGTTACTTGTAAATAACAAAGACAGGATCAAAATCTAACAATAAATAATATCATGGTCAGTTTTTTTGTGGATTAATTGAGTTTCAGTAAATGATGCACAACTTGAAGAGACATGCAATCCCATGAAGACAGTTCCAAAAAATGTCAGACTTCTTTGCATCATCATCATGATTATTATTATTATTATTATTATTATTATTATTATTATTATTATTATTATTCACAAAAAATGACAGTATACCCAGCAGATGAGATAACCATGCTGGGTTTCGAATCACAAATCACTAGTCGAATACTTCCCAAGTGTTTAAGACTGTGTGATGTATTGGCGGATTATGCGAGCAGATCCGAGTAAGGTGATCCAGATACCAATGGTGATCTTGTCAGCACCAATTCTTTTTAAGTACTCACCTAGGTCTTTCGGCACAACACCCAGTGTGCCAAGTACCACTGGAACCACCTGCACTGGTTTATGCCAAAGTCTCTGCAGTTCGATTCTCAAGTACTGATATCTGGTGACTTTTTCAAATTGTTTCTCGTCGATTCTGCTGTCACCAGGTATGGCAATGTCGATGATCCACACTTTTTTCTTCTGCACAATTGTGATATTCAGGGTATTGTGTTCCAAAACTTTGTCAGTCTGTATTCGGAAGTCCCACAGTAGTTTTGCATGCTCATTTTTGATCACTTTTTCAGGCTTATGATCCCACCAGTTCTTTGCTACAGGCAGAGGGTAGTTGTGACACAAGTTCCAGTGGACCATCTGAGCCACTGTGTTATGATGTTGTTTGTAGTCAGTCTGAGCTATTGTCTTGCAACAGCTCAGTATGTGATCAATGGTTTCATCCACTTCTTTGCAGAGTCTGCATTTGGGTCATCAGCAGATTTATCTATTCTGGCTTTGATTACATTCATTCTGAAGGCTTGTTCCTGGGCTGCAAGAATAAGGCCTTCTGTTTCTTCAATGTTCTGTTGGTCAGCCATAACCCTGTACGGGATGCTGCCTTGATGTGGCGGGGGGCTTAACTGCTCCAATGAAGCTGAGAGCTGAGCTGGTGGTAGTGCAAACTACCAGCAGGTCCAACCATGTCAGAGAGGTCTAGGCCGAGGAGCAGAACTGAGTGCACCCATCAACCCACGCAATGAATCATGGTGAAACACAACCGAATGAAGCCTATACTGGCTTGGTCGCTGCTCGGGTCACCGCTCGGGTTAACAAGGACCGTGTTGGGTATTGGGGAACCTGAGCATCCATCGACAAGTGGGCTATAGGCCACAGGTCCCATAGCTAAGCAACCAGGGCATGGGCCTGCAGGGCTACTGGAAGCTGAACAACCTCAGAAGCAGCAGAAATACACCATGTCAGAGAACCGCACTGTAATGAAATGCTACTATAAAGCAGAATCAGAAAAATGTGGCTACCAAAAAAGGATGTACTTATTATTATTATTATTATTATTATTATTATTATTTCCATGTTTCTATCTTATGTTGCTATTCTACAAAACCCAGTGAAATTGTAAATCATTTTCAAGCAAGCAACCATTGCTATCTGAAGTTACATAAAAATTATGGTAGCCAGTATGATATTTTCAATTATAGAACAGATGATGGTACAGGCCCTAATTTACTTAATTATTCCCTATAATTATCTTCCTGGTTTTATCAAGTAAGTATTTGAAGCTTTGAAGGTCTAATGTTTGATGTAACAACCTTTCGTAGAAGTTGACGTTCATTGTAAAATGTATTTCCATTGGAATGCATTTCGATACTAGAGCTGTGCTTGCTTCAAAACTGAGTTGGCCAAAGTATTTCAGACTCCACATGAATAGGAGTAAAACACTTAATTGTCATTTGGAAAAAGTAGCCTGGTAGGCTGAAAACCTGAAATGAAACACACAAAGAAATAAAGCAATAAATATAAAGTTAAAGTTGCATGGATGGATCATTTCCTTAAAGATGCCCCTAATGTTAGAAATTGGGCTATCTGTATGCATGATAGGACTTTCAAGTTAGTGTTCTCCAGGCTATGGAATGACCTCCACAAATAAATGCAGTTTTTAGTACACATTTGTGTAAATACATATTTAATAATTAATGACAAATTGTTTCTTAAATAAATATTAGGGTAAGTTACTTGTATTCTTGCTGTTTCAGATCTGATCCCTGTTTCTCAGTGTTTTTGGTATCAACACCATCATTATCATGATTATCTGAGGGGGTTGCATCATCCCAAATGCTCAGGGACCACAGAACGACCACAGTGTAACCAGTCATATCTGATCATGTAACAATATAATTAATAACAACCACATTATCCTCAAATGAAAGAGAAAGAAGAAATTGAAACCGATGCTTTAAGTTTTACTACTCACTAACATTTCATAGGTAAACCCAGCTGTAGCCATGGATACATATTTCTGTATGAAAATTTTCATTAGAAAGTAGAAAGTGACATGTTCTGAGACATATAACTTCAATTACTTTCTATCCAAACTAGTTAATCAAATATGTGTGACAGAATTTGGCCATGAAATGTTGGCATATGTTCTGTGATTGTATGTGCACAATGCAACTCAAGAAAAAAAAAGTTACAAAAACCCATTTTGGTTTGGCGTTAATTTTTATCACCAAAATGCTAAGGTCCTGAGAATTGCCAGGATACTTGAAGTTAATGGGCATTTTCATAAGTGTTCATTCCCTTGTGACTACTGCTTTGAGTTGAAGTGCAACTCAGCTCAAGAAACGAGGTTCTTTCTGTCTTAACAGGGTTACAGTCACTATGGAAACCAGTCTCTTTGTTTGTATCTTTGCATTTGGTATGTCTGTCTTATTCTGTCTGCAGCTCTCAAAGAGGAAACCTGCTGAGATATAACACAGGATAATAGGGAGAAATAAACAGAAGATGAGATGAAAATCTCAATCAGAAATGGGGAAAATTCCATGAAACTTAGCTAAACCATAACAGCTTATTCTTTCTCCAGTCACTGATACAGAGTAAAAGAAAACCTAGAACTACGCCGCCTTTGGTCTTATCTAAGAAAAGTATATAAAATCATACATTGCAACGTCCTACCTGTCAATGAATACTTCAGTTTCAACCATAACAACATAAAAGCAAACAATAGATACAAACTCAAGGTTAACCGCACCAAGCTTGATTGCAGGAAATATGACTTCAGCAGCAGAGTGGTCAATGTCTGGAATTCTCGACCTGACTCTGTGGTTTCTTCCCCAAACCCCAAAAACTTTAACTGTAGACTGTCTACTATGGACCTCACCCCTTTCCTAAGAGGTCTGTAGGGGGCGTGCATCATTATGCCTACCGTCCCTGTCCTATTGTTTATTTTTTTTCTTCTATGTATCCATGTGTTCATAACTATGTTTTTACTTATACCTATTATTTTGTAAGCAATTGACAAAAATAAATAAATACATAAAAATAAAATAAATAAAAAAATAAAAGATATTTTCCCCTCTAAATGTGTCTCACTGTAGTTGACATTAGTCATATAGAATAGAAGGGTAGAGGGGTTATCTTTTTTATACTGTATTTCATATTACCTTCAGTCATCTGAAGTCCTGGTAATCGTGGAGGGCAAGTTAGAAAAATCTGTAGGATCATTCCTCAGGCTATTATTATCAGCAAACAGGTATCACAGTAGGAAAGCAATAGCAACCTTTAGCATTTGTACAACTTCCTCATTCAAAGCTTTAAAGTAGATGCATTAATTAAGACTTGCAAGTTATCCCTGAAAACAGCCAATAAATCCCTGTTTTACAGAGACAATGCAAATTAAAGTAAAGCCTGATCTTCTAAAACCATTGACAGCTTCCTGGGTGACCACTATCCTGTGCACACTTCCTTAGAAATTAGTCCCATTGATCTCAATTAAATTGATGTCTGAACAAGTATGGATGACATTCTGTTGTAAGAATGACATTTCCAATGCTGCATCCTGAGAGATCAAGCTAACCATAGACCCCCTCTTTCACCCTTACCAGTTTCTTCTCTCTCTCCCCACCCCTTGTATTTTAATCTTTTTGGACAATTATTTTACTATTAAGAAACTGAAAGCCAGAAGCTGCAAAGCAAATTATCAATATTGGCATAGCATATTTACAATGTTCATTAAAGCAGCTGCCTCTTTTTTATGTTCAGGAAAGCCTGAAAAAAATATAAATGCTGCCGCTTTAATATGTATCATCTCCTTAAAGTAAAGACATCTTTTCTAAACTTGTTAAGAAGCCTGAAAAAAAAATCACTTTTTTATTTAGTAAGGAAAGAAATGTGTTTCACACTCATTCAAGATGTGAAGCATCTTTCCAAACCATTTATAAAGTATATATAATTCTAATAAAAGCAGTAATAGGAACCTGAAAGAGCAAGTTCAAAAGAAGGAATCAGGGAATATCTGGGCTACCTGCTTTTTGAGTATGTATGCTCCCAATGACTGCTAATTTGTAACCCAACAGTTTTGAGTGACCCAACTGTTAGGTCTGGGGTGGATCGGGTCGAAGGAGACACGAGACCATTCTGTGATTTCAGCTCTTTATTATAGATGAGAACAGTCTGAGAGAATGCCAGCCGTGGCAGCCCTTCATATAGGACTGGCTCGCGGCTCGGTGGCCAATGGCAGTGCTTTGAATCTCCCGCGATCGGCACAGCCAATCACGGTAGATTCCCAGTGCTCCAATCCCGGCCGAGTAGTCGACCAATCAGGTTGCTGTCCATTTGGACCAATCAGTTAAGAGGGTTTGGAGTATGCTAATATTGTACACCCCTCCCCTCTTGGTTTCACCCTTGGGTGCGTCGTGACGTAGTCACGTAGGTAGGTGGGGCTTCGTACCTGCCTACTTGACTTGCGTGGTTCAGTTCTGGTGTGGTCATCGACCGGTTCGGGTGTCTTTTCCATCGCTCCAGTTCCTTGGGATGGAACCGCCTGGAATGTTGAGCTGGGCCTCTCTGGGTAGCTCCCTTCATATAGGACTGGCTCGCGGCTCGGCGGCCAATGGCAGCGCTTTGAATCTCCTGCGATTGGCACAGCCAATCGTGCTAAATTCCCAGTGCTCCAATCCCAGCTGAGTAGTCGACTAATCAGGTTGCTGTCCATTTGGACCAATCAGTTAAGAGGGTTTGGAGTATGCTAATATCGTATACCCCCCCCTCTTGGTTTCGCCCGTGGGTGCGTCGTGACGTAGTCACGTAGGTAGGCGGGGTTTCGTACCTGCCTACTTGACTTGCGCGGTTCAGTTCTGGTGTGGTCGTCAACCGGTTCAGGTGTCTTTTCTGTCGCTCCAGTTCCTTGGGATGGAACCGTCTGGAACGTTGAGCTGGGCCTCTCTGGGTAGCTCCCTCCCGGTATACCTGGGCTGGTTGAGCTGCCGTTTCTATTGTTCCCGCTGGATCTTTCCGGGCTGGTTGAACTGGTTTGGCTGCTCCTTCCAGGTGAAGATTCCGGGGTTTCGTGTTCCATGGGTCCTGCGTCTTCAGGTGAATAGCCTCGGTTTATTTGTGGTTTATTTATTGAGGGTGGGGGGTGTTCTGTTTGTGTTAGTTGGTTCCCTTCGGCTCTTTCTTTTTCGCTTGCCAATTCCCCCCCCCCTTTCTAGTTACCTGCTCTGGTAGTTGGTTGTTGGTGATAGCTAATCTCGACCTTAGCTTGTTGATGTGTTGTTTCCAGCTATTTCTGTCGCTTGTCTCTAATCGGTATGATATGGGGCCGGTTATCTGGGTTGCTGGTACCCAGAGTGGTTCTCCTGCCAGGTTTTTTGCGTATACTGTGTCCCCTATTTTAAATGTTCTGTGTTTGCTTGAGGAACCGGGGGTTTGTCCGGGTTGTATGTTGGGTGCATTCTATCTAGGGTTGACCACAGTTTCCTACCCATCATCAGTTCTGCTGGGCTTCTATTTGTGGTTGCGCTAGGTGTGATATGTTGTATGAGGAGCATTTTATTAATTTTGTCCTGTATGTTGGCTGCTTCTATTTTTTGGATGGCCTTCTTCGTGTATTGGACCATGCGTTCCACTCATCCGTTTGCCGCTGGATTTGATGGTGCGGTTAATGCATGACGTATTCCTTGGCCTGCCAGGAATTGCTCGAATGCTAGGGCGGTAAATTGGGGCCCGTTATCCGATACTATTATGTCTGGCAGGCCGTGCATGGCAAACAGTTTGCTCAGTTTTCTGATTATCACCTCTGTTGTGGTAGATTTCATGGTGCTTACCTCCAGCCAGTTGGAGTAAGCATCCACTGTGATAAGGTACATGTGTCCCTTGGTTGGTCCTGTGAAGTCTATGTGAATCCTAGACCACGGGCCCCTGGGTGTTTCCCATTCCTGGGTGGGGGCTGCGGGAGGGTTAGGTCTGGATTCTTGGCATTGCTTGCATTTGGCCACCCAGGTTTCGATCTGTTTGTCCATTCCTGGCCACCATGCATAGCTTCTGGCCAGGGTTTTCATTTTGACCATCCCTGGGTGCCCCTCATGCAGCATCCTGTAATGTTTCCAGGATTACCACTCTGTTCCGCCAAAGTATGCAGCCCTTCTCGGTAAAGAGTTCGGTTTGTCTGTTCCGGAAGGGTCTGAATAGTTCATCCTTGTCCCTTTCCAGCCACCCATTTTCAACCCAGCTCAAGACTCGCGCCAGCCGCTTGTCTCTATTTGTTTCTCTGGCAATGTCTGGCGCGTCACGAGTGGGTTGGATATTGTCTCTATTTGGAGTACCTCTGTTGTGGGTGCTGGGCGTCTTCCCGGTCAGGTAGGGGTGAGCGGCTCAGGGCGTCTGTGTGGGCGATGTCCTTGCCGGGTCGACGTATCAGCTGGTAATTGTATGCTGCTAGGAATTCGGACCACCTAGTCATTCTTGGTGATAGAATGTTCGGTGTGGCCCTGTTTCCCACCAGGATTCCTAGCAGCGGTTTGGGGTCCGTGATGATTGTAAAAGTCCTACCGTAAAGGTATTCGTGAAATTTCTTGATGCCGGCGACGACTGCTAGGGCCTCTTTGTCGAGCTGGCTGTAGTTCCATTCTGGCTTTGAAAGTGTCCTTGATGAGAAGGCGATGGGTGCTTCCCTCCCATCTGGTAGCTGGTGGCTGAGGATGGCGCCGATCCCAAATGGTGACGCATCGCAAGTTACCGTCAGTAGCAGGGTCTTACTGTACTGGATTAGTACCGCGTCGGATGTTTGCAGGTTCTTTGTGTTGTTGAAGGCGCTCTTTTCCCATGCTCCCCAGGTCCAGGTGGCTGTTTTATCTAACAGCCTATGCAGCGGTTTGGCCACTGTCGCCTTTTGAGGTAGGAAGACATTATAAAAGTTTAACAGTCCCAAGAAAGCCTGTAATTCCATTTTGTTTTTGGGTCGAGGTGCTTCCCTTATGGCTCTCAGTTTCTTTTCTGTGGGGTGGATCCCTTGTTTGTCTTGGAGGTACCCTAGAAATTTGACCCTCTTGGCCTGTAGTTGGCACTTCCCCTTTTTGACTTTAAATCCCGAGTCTCTGAATTTCTTCAGTACCTCCCTCAATCTGGCTTCTAGTTGTTTTTCATTTTTCGCGGACACCAAAACATCGTCAAAGTAGGGCACAACCCCTTCTATGCCCTGGAGGAGTCTTTCCATAAGGCTTTGGAAGACCCCGGGTGCCATGCTAACTCCAAATTGGAGCCGGTTGCAGCGGAAAGCCCCTCGGTGCGTTACGATGGTTTGGCTTCTGCTGTTGTGATGTCGACCGGCAGCTGCTGGTAGGCTTGTGCCAGATCGAGCTTTGCGAAAATTCGGCCTCCCCCCAGTGAGTGCAGAAGGTGCTGGACTACTGGGATCGGGTATGCGCTTTGTTGGAGCGCATGGTTCAGGGTGGCCTTGTAGTCACCACAAATTCTCACAGACCCATCTGGCTTGTTGGGGGTGACAATTGGGGTCTCCCACCGGGCATGATCGATCGGTTCTAGCACCCCTTGAGCGATGAGCTTATCGAGTTGCTCATCGATCTTGGGCTTGAGTGCAAACGGTACTTGCCTGGGCTTAAGGTGGATTGGCGTGATGCTCGAGTCAATGTTAAATGAGATAGGGGACCCCCAATACTTGCCTAGGCTGTCATCGAAGACTTCCCAGAAATCCCTCACAAGCGCCGCTTCCCAGTCTGCCTCTCCGATGTGGTGTTTTCTGGTTACTTCGATGCCCAGGGGTGTGAACCACTGTAGTCCCAACAGGCTCGGGTGGTCTCGGTCGACGATCGTCAGGGGTAGCACTTCTGTGTGGCCCTTGAAGGTGACCTTAAAATGGCCTCTGCCGACTACAGGGATTCGGTTCCCCTGATAGTCTTTGAGGGTGAGTGTTTGGGCTTCTAGTTCGTGGCGGCGGATGGTGGGAACCAGGCACTTGAGTGTGTGCCAGGAGACCATTGAGAGGAAGGACCCGGAGTCCACCTCCATGTCGCATCGCTGGTCTTCTATCCCAACCGTCACATATACTTTCCTGGCGTCGCTGGTGGAGGAATGGCCGATGACGACGGTCTGGTGTGTTTCCTCTCTTTGTCTCATTTCCTGGAGTCGCCTGTTCCGAACTTCTCGGCTCCAGTGGTTCTCTGTCTGGCGATCGCGGTTCCTGGTGGGAGTGCTTTCTCTCCGTCGGGGGCTGGTGTCTCATCGTCGCGGGCTGCAGTGTTTTTTATTCCCGGCATACTTTGGTGATGTGCCCCCATTTCTCGCAATGCCTGCAAATGGCATTGAGAAAACAGCAGTCAGCTCGGGGGTGATCGCCGCCGCAGCCGGCACACTGGAACCTCGACTTACGACCTTGTGGTTCCCGCCACTCCCGCGCTGATTGGAGGCAGTAGATCTCTTCCTCCTCGTCTTCGGTTTCCGAGAAGAAGTCGGTGTCACCGTGGTGTGTGGTTGTGTGGTCTGCCTCTAGTAGCCTCTTGGGGGTCAACGTTGTCTCTCCGGCTGCTGCTCGTGGCATGATGCTCGATTGTCGCATCCGAGCCACTGACTTCTTGGCCGCTTCCGCTGCAGCGGCTTTGCCATGATGCGGCTCTGGAGGATGGGGTCTCGGAGTCCTAGGACAACGCGGTCTCGGAGTCCTAGGACAACGCGGTCTCGCAGGGCCTCATCCAGGTCGGCGAATTCACACAGGCCGCACAGGTCCCATAGTGCCGCTATGAAGTCACCCAACCCCTCGCCCTCGCATTGATCCCGCCTGTAGAAGTCGTGCCGCCGGATAAGGATGGGCACGACGGGGGCGTAGTGGCTTCGCAGCAGGGGCTCAAGATTATCCCACTCCATCGCCTTGACGTCCTCCGGCTTGGCCAAGGCTTTGGCCATCTTGAATACTGCAGACCCGCAGTGCGTGAGGAACATGGCTCGTTTCTTGTGGCCATTGGCGTCCTTGAGGTTGCTACTCTTGAGGAACATTTGGAACCTATCGGTATAGGATTCCCAGTCCTCAGTAGCAGGGTTGAAGGGTGCGGGTGGCGAGTTGATGCCGGCCATGTTGCCTGTTCAGTGTGTCGCTCCGCCACGTGCTGGGGTCTCCTTGTTCACTATCCCATCCTCGTTGCCAGTGTTAGATCTGGGGTGGATCGGGTCAAAGGAGACACGAGACCATTCTGTGATTTCAGCTCTTTATTATAGATGAGACTAGTCTGAGAGAATGCAAGCCATGGCAGCCCTTCATATAGGACTGGCTCACGGCTCGGCAGCCAATGGCAGCGCTTTGAATCTCCTACGATCGGCACAGCCAATCACGGTAGATTCCCAGTGCTCCAATCCCGGCTGAGTAGTCGACCAATCAGGTTGCTGTCCGTTTGGACCAATCAGTTAAGAGGGTTTGGAGAATGCTAATATCGTACACCAACAACATTAGCTATTTTGCAAAAGAGGCTACAATATTTTAAAAATTTCAAGAAACCCAGCACCTAAATATTGGGGATACCTGTGATAAAAGAATATTTCTATTGCAAAATGTTTAGCTCAATGTGATGCTGCTGTCCCTTTCAGTTATTTTTATTTTCCCTGTTTGAGTGTAGAAATCATTTTGAGATTCTGCCACATCAGCTGGGTGGCTCATTTTTATGCTACTTTTAATCAGGATTAGGTTTGTTTTCTGATGTTCTCAGCACGCCTTTAGAATTGCTGTGAGGAAAACTGTTAAGCGTGATGCTCTTTTTGTTGGACTAAAAATATCACTTCTTTTAAATGCATTTAATGTTCATTTGTAATGGATTTCTTATTTTTCTAAGTTCAAGCTGCCTCAGAGATGTGCTTTTTTGAGAAGTAGAAAAAAAATGAAGAGATAAATTGGAAGAATATGCTGCTGGAGTCAAAGAGATGCCCTATGCCTACTGGCCTATTATAGTATTGTAGTATCTTTCATTAATTTGATTGCTAGAATAACAATTGCTTTTCTCTTGAACCCATTGACCAACCTTTTAGCCTGATGCTTGCTTAAAAAAAATTGGACCTGTTCTAGGAAAATTGCACCAGTGTTTGATGGAAGGAACAATTCTCATAGATCTCTAACGTTGTGTATAGATCCACCAATTTTTCCATTTCCCCAGGAATAGTTTCTTGCTTGTCATATAAAGATTAATGATTCATCTATATCAAATAAAGACAAGGGAATCATCAGAATAGGCCTATAATTGCTGCAATCTTGGATATTATATCTCAATGCTGCAGATTCTAATTTTAATATATAGAGACCTGTAATATCAC
This sequence comes from Emydocephalus ijimae, assembly GCA_004319985.1. Taxonomy (NCBI): domain Eukaryota; kingdom Metazoa; phylum Chordata; class Lepidosauria; order Squamata; family Elapidae; genus Emydocephalus; species Emydocephalus ijimae. The sequence continues at coordinate 24,904 of BHEV01011173.1, forward strand.
TTTATATGGGAAACAACTGTCAAGGTGCTGACAACATTTTCATTAGCTTCCAGCCAGTATTTACAGTGGATGTTCAGTTCAAGGAAGAATAAAACCCCCAAAGGCTATCATATAGTAAAATCTGTGTTTACAGAAAATGGCTTGGCTTGGTTGATTTAATATGTTGTGATTTCTGAGGGGTGGGGAACAGTCTATAAAATAAAGATTTATGTAGCATTATCTGTATTAAATCCCATAGTAAAGGTATATGTATATGTTACAATAACATGATCTTGCAATTCTAAATGTGTCTCTTTCCACCCTCCCTTTACCTTTATGAAAATTAAGGAGTTTCATATTTGAAATGCTTTTTCAAATTGCATTTCTACCTTGGACTCAGATTTCTTTTATGTGACCATTATCTTGGTTGCAGTTCTTCCTCCTGTCAGGGTTTTTCCTTCCGCTCATTATAGAAGTACTTTTCACCTTTGGCTGCCTACCTCTTCAAACTCTTTTATCTTCTCCCTTCTTCATCAGTTGCCATACCCTAAATTATTTATTTTCATTAATAGATGTATCATAATTGTCACACACATGGTTTTTATTCAGGCATTTAGAAACAATTTGTTTTTGCAGACCCACAATGAAGCATCTCCAGAAGTCTCAGCCAAATGTCCAGAGTTGTTACCCAGCAATTGAATATAACAGGAGGATCCTAACTGGTGAGGCTGGTCTGAATTAGCTTAGCCTGACATTTTTCATTGTAATAATGTAGCTTCATCTAGCTTTTCACTTAGCTTGAAAAAATATGGTCCATCATGATATTAATCATGGTATCAACAGGGCAAAGCAAAATTAGCAATGCATTAATTCAGTATCACAGCTGTGAATTTAAATTAGCTCCTTGGTCAAAATAGGTACAATGTCACTGTGCCAACCTTGAGTTTACCTTATATAGGTGGATTTTTAATATGGCATATAGCATATTTAACCACAGGTCCATGGAATACAATGTTTACATTGTTTTATTACCCGAATTATATTACCATAATCTCATATATAACACATACTGCAAATAAGGTGTCATACATGAGATTATGTTTAAATAAAGTTCTGGATATCACCCTTTAAAAAGAAAGTAGACTTGCAAAAATAACTTGAGTAAAGTAGAGATTCTGTAGCTACAACTCAAAATTAATTTAAATTCAGCGATGCAACTCAATGTGTCATATTATTGCTACTCCCCCCACATATACTCTTACCTCTATCCATCCTATTTCTCTGAAGGATTATTTAACAGTTAATAGAAAAATAAATATTTTAGTCCATCACCGAGATATAACATCTAATCTATTTTTCTTCTTTCTCACACTCAAAATAAAAAATTCTATTTGAAATGACTAAGCTTTTGATATATCATGGATGTGCCAATTTTGAAAAATACTGGAAGGTATTATCCTATTTGTAGTTATCAAATGTTTATATAATCTAAGTAGATGAAATACTGTAGATACCACTGAATATGCAATAAAATTATGTGAACTTCAGAAGTTCCTTTCTTTCTATAGTTTTGTTGTTGTTGTTTGCATTCCCTAATTTTGTTGTTTCTCTTTTTGTTATCCTTTTTTTTTAAACTCCTTTTCTTTGATTTTTTTTAAATTTAATAGTGTTTTGAATGAAAAAGAAATGGGTCCCCTTCCACAAGTAAAACTGTATCCAGTACTCACTGTCCTAATCACTTTCTGAAGAATAAGAGGAATGGGGAGTTAGGCACAGTTGCATCCATCCACCTCAGTGATCAAGCAGTCTTAAGGTCAAGCTTGCTGTGCCGAATAGTAATAACCAGATTGCTTGCTTAACTTTTTTGAGATTAAGTCCAGAATAACAAAGTTGGAAGGGATCTTGGGGTTCTTCTAGTCCAACCCCCTGCACAAGCAGGAGACCCTATACCATTCCAGACAAGTGGTTGTCCAGTCTCTTCTTAAAAGCCTCTAGTGAAGGAGCACCCACAAGGTCTGAAGGCAAGCTGTTTCACTAGTTAATTGTTCTCATGGTTAGGAAATTTCTCCTTAGTTCTAGATTGCTTCTCTCCTTGATTATTTTCCATCCATTCTATCTCAGACTGTAGGAGCTCCTTCAAATTTGTTCCATCGGGTAATAGGGACTTTCTTATCTCCCAGTTTATATCCCTGTGATGATTTCCCACCCAAGTTTGGTCCTGATTTGTATTTTGAAATTAGCTAAAGTCATCTTAGGCTTTCTATCAGTTGGACTACTGTGCTGATTGCAAAATGTGAGTCTAACTAGAACATTATTCTTCACTTAACTTGCACTTAACTCTCCATTCCAAAGCAAAATTATACATTTGTCTTTAATTCTGAAATTGCATCCCTAAATATGTTGGTGCTTGGATTTAATTCAGGCTTCAGAAGCAAACATTTCCATGTGCGCCATGAGCATTGGACACATTTCTGCATCTTTCTGAAGACAACAAAATTTGCACTTTTCTTTTCTCTATATTCCCTATAGATGCTAATTTTCTAAATAATGAAACACTTCATCTTCTGTTTTTGCCTGCATCTGTAGCTTAATCATAACTCATCTCAAAAGATTTTATTCATTCAAGCAATCATAACCACTACTGGTTTAACCTACCACTACATCTCATAATTAATATGTAAACTGGTTTGCAGAAATGTACATTACTTTATGCTTGATGTACTAAATAGGACGAAATAGCCCTTATGAAATCCATTTGGTATGCATCACATGAAAATATTTACCAGAGATACAAAACTCTCAGGAGGGCAAATGGCTCAGAAGATTGCTAATGGGATATAAGCTTTTACATGAGTAAACTCCTGTACTGAATTTTGAACAAGTATTTTAAAACCCATTCTAAATTTGCTGCAAATTTCAGTTCAGGTGAAATTAAGCAGTTGATGTGAAGCTGTTGTCTTCTTCAATATTTACATGCAAATACCTAAACAGAGATGAGGAAGCTGTTTTGACCCAAAGTCCAAACTGGTCCTTTCAGCATGTAGCTATGTTGCTATATTCCAGTAATGGCCAAAGCCTAGAGCAGGGGTCTCCAAGCTTGGTATAGGAGATGACCAGGCTGAGCCTGAGGGAGTGGTCAAATGTATCATAAGTCATGTGTTCATGCATGACTGCTAGAGATCTAAGCCCATCCCACCTTGAATGCCTCTCTTATTTCCTGCTCATTCCTTTGACCATTAACTGGTCAGATTCTTGTGTAGAGCATAAGCTTGCCATAAATCTTCATACTCATTTGAACTGCCTGAATCTCCTGATTTCCCTGGTGCTTGAAATTTGGTAACTTTAAGAACTTCAACTCCCAGAATTTCCCAGCCAGCAGATTTCCCAAATTTGGAAGGATGGAGGCTGAGTTAACCTTGAGCTGGTCAGAATCGAACTCCAGATAATCAGAGGTGGAAGCGTCCTTGCAGGTCTAATCCAACACCCCACCCAAGTGGGAAACCCTATACCATTTCTGACAAATGACAGTCCAATCTTTTCTTGAAAGTCTCAAGTGATGATGCTTCCACAACTTCTGAGGGCAAGCTATTCCAGAATTAGCCTGAAATACTGCATTTTACCATCACAGTATTTCACTGGTATTTTAGCTGGAATAGTCATTCCAACTAGTGAGCTTATTACCACCCAGAAAAGTCTGTTCCACAGTAGATTGTTTTTAAAATTAAATAGCTTATATTTTAAAACAAAATGCATTCTTCTGTCCAATAAGAATAAAACTTTACTACAGAAATAAATGACAGCAACATATAACCAGGCAATCAAAAGCTTGAATCGAAGTATAAGTTATGATTGTAAAGGGATCTTAGATCTGAAAATAAAAGATGATAGCATAGATGCTCTTATTTTCATCTATGCAATATAACTGGGATGAAAAAATAAAAATAGATATGTTGAGGAATATAGAAAATAAATTAAATTCTGAAATATACATATTTTGTTCTAATCAAAATTATGCCTGGTCATATTGGCAAAAAATGCTTTTTAGTTTTCCATTCGATGCCTGGATGTTAAAGGATTAATGACAAGCTAAAATAATGCTAATTTAATCTGAAAAGTAGAACCTACAACAAACCCAGGTATCTGCTTTTGCCCCACATTTATGCCAGCAACCCAACAAGTGCATGTATAAGATAAGAGGGCATGGCACAAAGGTAACCCAGCCAGATAATAAGTAGGGGTCCTTTTATTAGCTCCAATTTTGCTCCTAATGCCTTGATTACTGTTGTGAATGCATAAACTGTAATAAAGTTATTTGGAGCTTGGAGTTAGTGCAGGGTTCTGGCCCTGCACTTCTGATTGGCTGTCTAATGGCAGGATCGGATTGGCCCATTCAGGGGAATCTGATTGGCCATTAACAGAGCCTTCGTATTGGTTCAATGGAGCAAGTGCTCCTGAGTTCTTATTGGTTAAATAGTTATTGGGCCATAGCTGCCCTGTTTTTTGAGCTGTCACTATGTAAATAAAAGAGTTGAAGTTCACCGTTTAACTGGCTCGTCTCCATTCATTATCGCCCATGCCTCAAACTTGACAATTACCTTCCAGTCTGGAGAAAAACTCTCCCAGGAACCTGCAACAGCTTTTGGCTGCAGATATTCCAATCCAAAAAAGTGTAAACAGAAAACTTTAAACTATAAATCCAACAAAGCAAGATCAGGTAATAAATCTGGCAGGGTATGATAAGGACTTCCAGAAGTGAAACGACACAGCAAACCAATTCGGAGGATGCCAGGAACTCAGATAACAGCAGTCAACATTAGATAAACTCAATGCTTGTTCCTGACAAACGCCCTTCCCAACTGCCTCTCCTTTAAACTCCCTTCCTAGGTGTGCCTTGTGAAGGGAACCAGGCAGTGGTGGGATTCAGAAAAATTTACTACCAGCTCTGTGGGTGTGGCTTGGTGGGCATGGCAGGGGAAGGTTACTGCAAAATCCCATTCCCTCCCCACCCCACGAACCTGCATTCCAGCTCCATTCTCCTGTGCAGGGCAATAAAAGAAGACCGAGCCAATTATCTGGGACTCAGGAGGCAGAGAATAGATGGTGGCATGGCCAGTCAGAGGTGGTATTTGCCGGTTCTCCAAACTACTCAAAATTTCTGCTACCAGTTCTCAGAACTGGTCAGAACCTGCTAAATACGACCTCTGAAATCAGGGCCCTTTCCTCCCTTGTAACTCATGCAACCCATGTTGCTTTCTTCTCTGCTCTTCCCTGTGTGCCATAGGATGAAGAGGGGGTGGGCCTTGGTCTTCCTCTGTGTTATGTTCTGTGCATGGGCGCTAAGGAGGAGATGAGCCGATGAACAGTGAACTTCAAACTCTTTATTTACATGTGAAACAGCTCAGCTCTATGGCCGCAATGGCCCCCTTTATATAGGCAAGCTCTTGAGTATTTAACCAATGAAAACACAGGGAGCGCTAGCTCCCTTAACCAATGGGAGAGGCTCGTTAATAGCCAATCAGATTCTCCTGAACGGACCAATCCGATGTCGCTATTATCGGCCAATCAGAAGTGCAGGGCCAGAACCCTGCACTTTACTTCAAGCTCTTAATAATCTTTATTCAAGCACTTTTATTAATTCACAACACCTCTTCCCCCCCGGTTTCGTTTAAGGGGTGTGGTCACGTAGGCTTTGAGGTAGGTAGGTTGTTTTGATTGTCTATTTGATTTACGTTGTTCTCCCGGTATTTAGCTACAGTCTTACAGGGTAAGTACAGTCTTACAGGGTAGGACGTTATCTGGTGAAGAGGGTGCCTCCAGTTCTGTATTCAAATTTTCGTTGCCACTAATGTTCTCGGCATCTCCTCGAGGTGAGCTCATCCCCATCCCTGATCCTTCTTCACGTGTTGCCTCTGAGCAGTCATTACTTCCGCTAAAGCTTTCTGCCATTTCAAATTCAGCTTCCTCGGTATCTCCTCCCCCCTCGGTTTGGAAGTCAGGGGACTTGGAGATCCCCGACTGTAGCCTTGAACACAGCTGATCAATATGGTGCTTCCAGATTCTATCGTCGCAACATCTCACGCGGTACGATCTGGGACCGGTTACTTGGACTACAGTTGCCTCGACCCACAACGGATTGCCCGAAAAGTACCTAGCTAAAACCAAGTTGCCTACCTGGAAGTTACGGCATTTCCCGCTGGATCCGTGTGGTTTTTCAGGTTCATATGATGGGTGCAGATGGTCGAGGTGGGAGCGGAGTTTCTGCCCCATCAATAACTCGGCGGGAGTTTTGTTGGTGACGCTGTGCGGAGTGATATGCTGCAAAAGGAGTATCCGGTTAATCTTGTCTTCTATATTGCCATAGTCCATTTTATGCAAGGTTTTCTTGATGAATTGTACCATGCGCTCGGTCCTACCGTTGGCCGCAGGATACACCAGCGAAGTCAGCGCATGGCGAATACCACAGTCCGCCAGGTACTGTTCAAAGGACAGCGCAGTAAATTGGGGCCCGTTGTCAGATACCAGAATGTCTGGTAATCCGTGTGTTGCAAATAGTCTGTCTAGTTTCCTGATGACTGATTCAGTTGTTGTATTTCTCATCTCATGGATTTCAAGCCAGTTCAAGTAGGCATCCACCTACATTAATAAAAATGTGTGTCCTTTGGTAGGTCCCACAAAGTCCAGATGAATACGGGACCATGGTCCCCTCGGTGTTTCCCATTCAGTCGGGGTTGCTTTCGGAGGGGCGTTGCTTACTTCCTGGCATTTGTGACAAGCTTTTACCCATGTCTCGATCTGCTTGTCGATACCCGGCCACCACGTGTAGCTTCATGCGAGGGCTTTCATGCGTACGATGCCGGGGTGGCCATCATGCAAGGTTCTTAGTATTGCTCGTTGTAACCGCTCTGGGGCAACGACTCTATCACCCCAGATAATGCAGCCCTTCTGGGAAAATAGTTCCGTTTGTCAATTCTTGAATGGGACGTAGTCGTCAGGTATCTGGTCCAATGGCCATCCACGCTCGACCCAACTGAGGACTCGTGCTAAAATGGGGTTGTGTTTTGTTTCCATTGCTATATCTCAGGCTGTTAGTGGCGGTGTTTGAAGTGTCTCGATCTGCAGTGTTGTAACTGTCGGAGCAGGGTCATCAATGGTCTCCGGAAGTGGTGCACGGCTCAGTGCGTCGGCGTGGGGAATGGCCTTCCCTGGGCGGTGTTGCAACTTGTAATTATATGCCGCCAAGAATTCTGACCAGCGAGTCATTCTGGGAGATAATATATAAGGTGTTGGCCTCTCTCCCACTATTATTCCCAGCAAAGGTTTGTAGTCAGTCACTATAGTAAAGGCTCGGCCATACACATATTCATGAAATCTCTTAACAGCATACACAATAGCAAGGGTCTCTTTATCAATTTGACTGTAATTGTGTTCTGTTTTTGATAACGTCTTTGAGAAATAGGCAACAGGGGCTTCACTACCGTTTGGCAAAACGTGGCTCAAAATGGTGCCCACTCCGAATGGTGATGCATCACACGTGATCGTTAAAGGCAAAGTCTCATTATACTGCATCAAAACAGCATCAGAAGTCAATAAATTTTTCACGTGTTGAAATGCCTGCTCCTCTCTGTGTCCCCATACCCAGGTTGCTTTTTTGTCCAACAAACGATGTAGGGGTTCGGCTACGGTTGCTTTGTGAGGCAGGAAAACGTTATAAAAATTGATAAGGCCTAGAAAAGCCTGGAGGTCGGCCTTATTTCGGGGTTTTGGGGCGTTTTTGATTGCCCTAAGTTTGCTATCGGTGGGGTGAATGCCTTGACTATCAATTAAATATCCTAAAAATTCTACACGATCCGTACATAGTTGACACTTGTTTTTTTTAACTTTGAGACCTGAGTCTTTAAATCTCTGGAGAACCAACCTCAGGCGATCCTTTAGTATTTTCCGAGTCGGGGCAGCGATTAACACATCATCAAAATATGGGACAACGCCTTTTATCCCTTGTAATAGTCTTTCCATCAAACTTTGAAAGATTCCCGGGGCTACGCTTACTCCGAACTGGAGTCGGTTACATTTAAACGCACCTCGGTGCGTAACGATCATTTGTGCCTCTGCCATTTTTTTGTCTACCGGCAGTTGTTGGTATGCCTGGGCTAAGTCTAGTTTAGCGAAGACTTTTCCGCCCCCCAGGGAATGGAGGAGGTGTTGCACCACCGGTACCGGGTAAGCGTTTTGTTGAAGGGTGTGGTTCAGGGTGGCTCGGTAGTCCCCACAAATTCTTATCGATCCATCCGGCTTGATGGGTGTTACGATTGGGGTTTCCCAGGGAGAGTGATCGGTTGGTTCTAACACACCCTGGGCTATTAATTTATCAAGCTGCTCGTCAATCTTTGGTTTAAGGGCAAATGGAACTCGACGAGGCTTAAGGCCGATGGGAGCTATTTCGGGATTGAGGTTAAATAATATCGGGGTCCCCTTGTACTCGCCTAGTTTTTCTGCAAAGACGTCCTGGAATTCTTGGACGAGGTCCTCTTCCCAGTCACTNATGAATGCCAGCTACTTCAATTCTGAGTGGAGCAAACCATTGGAGGCCTAACAAACTAGGCCGATCCCTGTCGATTACAGTCAGGGGTAGGAATGCTGTACGGTTCTTAAACGATACTCGGACGCGGCTGGATCCTACGACTGGGATCCGATGCCCCTGATAGTCTTTGAGTATGAGTCTTTGGAATCGGAGGTCTTGTCGCTGGACAGTAGGGATGAGCTGCTTGAGGGTCTTCCAGGAAACCATCGACAGAGACAATCCTGAATAGACTTCCATCAGGCAGGGCTGGTTTTCGATGGCCACTTTCACTCGGATCTTCTTGGCATCAAGAGATGAGGCGTGACCGATCGTGATAGTTTGGTGAGCCTCTTCTCGCTTCGTTGGGTGGTTTAGGGTTTTGTTTCTGTATGAGTGATTGTTCCATTGGTGGTTCATGGTTCTCGCTTTACAGGACGGCTTCCTGTCGGTTGGCGACAGTTAGACCCCCTCGAGGGCTGGCTGGGTCCTTGCTTGCTTCTACAGACCCGTCCGATATGGCCTCTTTTCCCGCACACATGGCAGAGCGCGTCGAGGAATTTGCATTCTGACCGGGGGTGGCTTGCTCCACAACCAGCGCATTGGTACTGCAATCTCTGGCGTTGGTCTCGTTCGGACCGAAGTCAGTGGACCTCTTCTTCATCGCTTTCTGATGACGATTTGAGGTCCTTGTGGTGGGCTGTCGTAGGCTGCCCTTCTGACTGAGGTGAAATTTCGCAGGCGAGTTGGCGAAGCGGGGTGTGGGTGCGGCGCATTTGGGCAGCCGACTTCCTGGTTGCTTCTGCTGCAGTAGCTTCAGCTATGGCATCTTTAAGGCTAATGTCGCCCTTCGCCATTAGTTTACTCTGAGTGCCTGGTGCATCTAATCCCAGAACTATTCGGTCTCTTAAGGCTTCTTCTAGGTCGGCAAACTCACATAGGCCTCCCAGATTCCGGAGATCTGCTGTGAAATCAGCAACACTTTTGCCCTTCTGCTGACTTCTCTGGTAAAATTCATGCCTTCTAACGAGCGTTGGCACAGTCGGTGCATAGTGGGCCCTCAGCAGGGGTTCAAGGACGTCCAAGTCCACAGACTTTACTTCTGCCGGTTTCGCTAGTGCCTTGGCCATCTTGAATATGGTCGGCCCACAATGAGTTAGGAATACCGCCCGTTTCTTTCCGGTAGNCTATGATGCCGCTGGACATGGTTCCACCGTTGGTGCATTTCAGCCATGTGCTCTGTTATAGTTCTTCATCGTTCAGTCAGCTCTGACATCTCCACATCCCATCCTCATCGCCAGTGTTATGTTCTGTGCATGGGCGCTAAGGAGGAGACGAGCCGGTGAACAGTGAACTTCAAACTCTTTATTTACATGTGTAACAGCTCTGCTCTGTGGCCGCAACGGCCCCTTTATATAGGCAAGCTCTTGAGTATTTAACCAATGAAAACACAGGGAGCGCTAGCTCAGTTAACCAATGGGAGAGGCTCGTTAATAGCCAATCAGATTCTCCTGAACGGACCAATCCGATGTCGCTATTATCGGCCAATCAGAAGTGCAGGGCCAGAGCCCTGCACTTTACTTCAAGCTCTTAATAATCTTTATTCAAGTACTTTTATTAATTCACAACACTCTGAATCCCCTCTCCCTTGTTCTACCTGTTCCCTGCTCTGCCTAGCCTGACTTTGCCCTTCCCCAGTTTCCTCTACAGCCAACAGAGCCTCTCTCCCACTCACTGATGGCTGCTCATCTTCTTCCTTCGATTCCTTCCACTAGTGAAATAAATATCACGTCCTTCCTCTAGTGAAATAAATATCATCATCTACCACCAATGCCCCTCTGGATTCTATGTAGAACAAATTGATAAACTGCAAAAATGACCCAAGTTTGACACACAAAACAAAGACAAAATAATATCAGAGCATTACAACCTCCAGGACACATCTGCAGATCCATTTGGGTAGTGGTGGTGAGAGTTTAATATTATCAGTGAGTAAGGATTGCTGAAATCATATATATCAAATGATTTTAGGTGATCTGAAAATATCTCAGCACTCATTTTGTTACAGTTGTTAATTTATAAAATAACCTCTCACACATGTAATATATAGTTACATAAGCAATTCTGGCTATCCCTGCCTTTTCCCCCACTTCACCCCAACTTAAATCATACATCAGTTAAAAGCCTTCTTATACGAGCTATGGCTCACAAGGGATTGTCTTTTAATAAAATTTGTTTGTCAGAAAAGATCCTTCAAAATAGCAAGTATTGCATAGTTACAAAGCAGCAATATTTTATTGCTATCCCAATATAAGCCCAGCGTGATTTTCCTTAGAGTCCATTTAATTCAGATGTTCCATCTGTATATCTCAGAAATAAAGCATAGTGATAGTCAAGACACAGTTGATATAATGGCTGTCATCTCCAGAAATGGTATCAATATTTAAACAGCAACAACAAAGATTAGAAACATGCCTACCTCCAAAAAATAAGATTGCTCACAAAGGTTGGAATAGTTTTAAAGTTATCAAAAGTCAGCAGCTTGTTTGAAGAAACAGACTGCATCTGATAAGTCAAGAATCAAAATTGTCAAAGATTATTTACCTCAGAAACAAAGCAGAGGTTTTTAAGCAGAATAACTAAAGTCCTAGGATCAGATGAGTACAAGTTAAAGAGTTGTGTAAACACAAACACAACATTGATAGACATATTTAAGATGGCTTTAGGCGTAAACTAAACATTGTACTGGTTTTCTGGGGGGTTTTTTTGGGCAAAACCAATAGTTTCTGGTGGGATACAATAAATTACATCACTGCCACTTATTGTAAAAGGATCTTCTCTGTACTTCTGCCATCTTCACTGGAGCTTCTAACATCAATTCCTAAAATAATGTTTCTGTTTTGGAGAGTGCATACCAAGCAATTAGGATTTCAGCAATTAAATACAGCGAGCATTTCTGCAAAATGCTCAAAAATCATTTTGATGGGGATATTTGCTAGCCTTGATTTTCAATATACCAGTAGGCTGTTTGCCTCTCATTTGTCAAATGACAACATAACCTTGTGCTGTTTACTTTCTTCCTCCTATACTTGGGAAGCATGTTGTGCAAGAATAGCATCACAGGGCATTCAATCAACAGCAATGGAAATTTTTCCAACAAGTAATATTTCATTCTGCTCCGAACACTCCTTGGCATAAATGGTCACACTCATCCCCTAGATGCCAGCATCCCCTTTGAGGGAGAGGGGCAGTTCAGAAATGTGACAAATAAAGACATAAAAATAAATTGCCTTTTGTGTGATGACTTCAAAAAAGGAGACATTAATCTGGAAGGACATATTGCTTAAATAAAAATACTAAATAACTCTTGTAGATCTTCATTCCCTTAGCTCTTGCATCTAGAAGTCTCTAGTTTTTATTAGAAGAAAAAAAATTCTGATTAATCTTTATAAAATCAGCATTATAGTGACCATCCAGATGTCTCTGAGGAAATGGTCACAACTTCCACTATTTCTCTTGCTCTTAATATGTACTTCCTCAAACTCTGAAGACAACACAAAGTCTAACCCTATCCTCCACGAATATATCAACTCCTCCAAAGTCCTCTAGTTAGTCCCATAAAACATGAAAAGGGAAAATTATTTATAATCGACATTATTTTTCTCCCATGTTATGAAGATTTACAAGGTAATGATTATTTTTTTTTTTCATATTGCAAAGCACTGCAATAAAAGCAGTATATATTTAATATGCCCCAGGTATGACAGGTGATACCACAGCTGGGGGAAAGGGAGAAAAGGCCTATCTTACTAAATCACTTCAAGTGCCAATGGAATATTTTTCAATTGTCAAAAGCATTTTTTTTTAATTTTCCAATTCTTTCCACCCACAAGAGGATGAGCAGAATGCCTGATTTCTCAAAGCAGAGTACATTAGAGCTTGCAACTCTCTGAATGTTCAAAGAGAGAGCCCTACCTGCTAATGCAATCAGGAAGCATTCAGTATATTCCTTGCTCAATTTTCCGGTCCTTTGGATTCTGGAGAAGCAAGTAGAAATGAGCAACTAAAGATGAAGGCAAGGAGAAAGGGAAAAGAAGGGGAAAGGAGGGGAAATTGATTCTCATCACAACCCCACCCTCTTCATTTAGGCTTTGTTGGGGAGATGGATAAAAGTAGTTTCATACCTATTTATTTCTGTCACACCTGTTTCCCCAGTAGTTTGAACAATGCTTATTTTACACCTAAAAAACCCACAATGGTCTTTTTAACATGGAAATGGAACTTTAAAATCAGAAATAAAGCAAGAATCTCTCCCCCCCCTCCCCCAGTCTGTTGAGCTTTAAGAGAAGTGTCAAGTTTGAGGCATGGGCGATAATGAATGGAGACGAGCCAGTTAAACGGTGAACTTCAACTCTTTTATTTACATAGTGACAGCTCAGAAAACAGGGTAGCTATGGCCCTCTTATAAAGATAACTCAATAACTATTTAACCAATAAGAACTCAGGAGCACTTGCTCCATTGAACCAATATGGAGGCTCTGTTAATGGCCAATCAAATCCCCCCAAAACGGGCCAATCTGATCCTGCCATTAGACAGCCAATCAGAAGTGCAGGACCAGAACCCTGCACTAACTCCAAGCTCCAAATAACTTTATTACAGTCTATGCATTCACAACACCCCTTTCCCCTGGCTTCTTTTTACAGGGCGCAGTTACATAGTCCTTTAGATAGGACGGTTGCTTAATTAGTCTGTTCGACTTCCGCTGTGCATCCTGCTTTTGGCTATCATTCTGCTGAGGTAGATCGTTGTTTAGCGAAGGGGTTTCTTCAGGTTCAGCGTTCTCGTTTCCATCCTCTCCGCTATTGTCGGTAACTTCTTGAGGTAGATCCACTACCGTCTCTAGGTCTCTTTCCTGTGTCTCTATTCCGCTATCGATTCTTTCGAACGGGTTTTCATCTATCAGTGTTTCATCTTCTTCTGTATCTCCCCCCCTTCAGCTTGGTCATAAAGGGCTTCGGAATTGTCTGAATGGAGCTGCGATCATAACTGATCGATATGGTATTTCCAGGTTTTGTCGTTGAAGCATTTTAAGATGTAAGATCTTGGGCCAGTTACACGTATTATTGTTGCTTCAACCCACAGCGGATCACCGGACAGGTTTTTAGTGTATACGCAATCGCCTACCTGGAAGGTACAGCATCGGCTGCTGGATCTGAGTGGTTTTTCTGGCTCATAAGGTGGGTGCAACCGGTCGAGATGGGAGCCGAGCCTGCGTCCCATTAGCAGTTCAGCGGGAGTTTTATTAGTGACGCTGTGCGGTGTGATGTGTTGTAGGAAGAGAATTCGTTTGATTTTGTCATCAATGTTATCATAGTCTATTTTCTGCAAAGTCTTTTTAACGAACTGAACCATGAGCTCAGCCCTTCCATTGGTAGCAGGATGCACAGGTGAGGTGAGCGCATGTCAGATGCCGCGGTCAGCAAGGTATTGCTCGAAGGACAGCGCGGTACATTGGGGCCCGTTGTCGGATACCAGGACGTCTGGCAGTCCGTGGGTTGCAAACAGTCTTTCCAGTCTTCTGATGACTGCTTCGGTGGTCGTGTTGGTCATACGGTGAATCTCGAGCCAATTCGAGTAGGCGTCGACGGTTAGAAGGAAGGTGTGNTGATGCCAGGATGGACATCGTGCAAGGTTCTGAGTACTGCTTTCTGGAGTCGTTCTGGGACAACGACTCTATCACCCCAGATGACACAGCCCTTTT
>BHEV01011177.1:0-39092 GCA_004319985.1 Emydocephalus ijimae
CACGAGGACCTCGAATCATCATCAGAAAGTGATGAGGAAGAGGTCAACTGGCTCCGGTCTGAACGAGACCAACACCACCAGCGTAACCAGAGATTGCAGTATCAATGTGCTGGCTGTGGGGCAAACCACCCACGATCAGACTGCAAATTCCTCGACGCACTCTGCCATGTTTGTGGGAAGAGAGGCCACATCGGAAANCACCAAACCATTACAATTGGTCACGCCTCATCATTAGACGCAAAGAAGATCCGAGTGAAGGTTGCCATCGAAAACCAGCCCTGCGTGATGGAAGTCGATTCAGGATCGTCTCTCTCGATGGTTTCCTGGAAGATCCATAAACAATTAATCCTTGCCGTCCGGCGGCAAAACCTCAGATTCCAAAGAATCATACTCAAGGACTATCAGGGAAACCAAATTCCAGTCGTTGGATACAGCCTAGTCTGGGTCTCATTCAAAAATTGCACTGCATTTTTACCATTGACCGTCGTCCACCGTGATCGGCCGAGCTTGTTAGGCCTTCAATGGTTCGCTCCACTTGGGATTGAGGTAGCCGGCATTCACCAAACCAGCAGCGACGACTGGGAGGAGGCCCTCGTCCAGGAATTCCAGGACGTCTTTGCAGACAAACTAGGCAAGTACAAGGGGACCCCAATATCATTTAACCTTAACCCTGAAGTAGCCCCCATCCGCCTTAAGCCTTGTTGAGTACCGTTTGCCCTTAAACGAAAGATTGACGAGCAGCTTCATAAATTAATAACCCAGGGTGTTTTAGAACCAACCGACCACGCTTCCTGGGAAACCCCAATCGTAACACCCATCAAAGCGGATGGATCGTTAAGGATTTGTGGGGACTACCATGCCACCCTGAATCACGCCCTTCAACAGAACGCTTACCCGGTGCCGGTGGTACAACACCTCCTCCATTCCCTGGGGGGTGGAAAAGTCTTCGCTAAATTGGATTTAGCACAGACGTACCAACAACTGCCTGTAGATAAAAAAAACAGCAGAGGCACAAACGATCGTTATGCACCGAGGTGCTTTTAAGTGCAACTGACTCCAGTTCGGAGTTAGCGTAGCCCCAGGGATTTTTCAGAGCTTGATGGAGAGACTATTACAGGGAATAAAAGGGGTTGTACCATACTTTGATGACGTTTTAATTGCTGCTCCGAATAGAGAAATACTAATGGAGCGCCTTAGGCTGGTTCTCCAGAAATTTAAAGACTCTGCCCTTAAGGTTAAAAAAAATAAATGTCAACTGTGTACAGATAAAGTAGAGTTTCTGGGGTACCTAATTGATAAACAAGGCATTCACCCCACTAATAGCAAGCTAAGGGCAATCAAGAACGCCCCAAAGCCCAGAAATAAGACTGATCTCCAAGCTTTCCTGGGGCTTATCAATTTTTACAACATCTTCCTGCCCCACAAAGCGACCGTAGCCAAGCCCCTACATCGGCTTCTAGACAAAAAAGCAACCTGGGTCTGGGGGCACCGAGAGGAGCTCGCGTTCCGACAAGTGAAAAACCTATTAACTTCAGATGCTGTTTTAATGCAGTATAACGAGACTTTGCCTTTAACAATCACATGTAACGCGTCACCATTTGGAGTAGAAGCCATTTTGAGCCATGTGTTACCAAACGGTAGAGAAGCCCCTATTGCCTACTTTTCAAGGATTTTATCAAAGGCTGAACGTACCAATAGTCAAATCGATAAAGAGGCTCTTGCTGTTGTATCTGCTGTAAAACGGTTTCATGAATATGTATATGGACGAGTTTTTACTATTGTTACCGACCACAAACCTTTGCTGGGGATTATAGCGAGAGACAAGCCAACCCCCTATATATTATCACCCAGAATGACTCGCTGGTCGGTATTTTTGGCTGCATACAATTATAAGCTGCAACACCGCCTGGGGAAAGCCATTCCCCATGCTGACGCACTGAGCCATGCACCACTTCCAGAAACCGTCGACGACTCAGCTCCAACCGTTACAACACTCCAGATTGAAACGCTACATTCACCACCGCTAACAGCTAGAGATATCGCGATCGAAACCAAACGCGATCCTATCTTAACGCGAGTTCTTAGCTGGGTCGAACAAGGATGGCCAGTAGATCAAACCCCTGATGACTTCATCCCCTTCAAGAATCGGCAAACTGAACTTTTTTCGCAAAAGGGCTGCATCCTATGGGGGGATAGAGTCGCCGTCCCAGAGCAGTTACAACGAGCGGTATTAAAGACACAGCACAAGGGCCACCCCGGCATCGTGCGTATGAAAGCGCTCGTACGAAGTTACGCGTGGTGGCCGGGCATCAACAAACAGATCGAAGCCTGGGTAAAGACTTGTTATAAGTGCCAGGAAGTTAGCAATGCCCCACCAAAAGCAACGCAGACAGAAAGGGAAACACCCCGGGGACCGTGGTCCCGCATTCATATTGACTTTGCGGGACCTACTAAGGGACACATGTTCCTCCAAACAGTGGATGCCCATTCAAACTGGCTCGAGATCCACGAAATGAAAAGTACCACAACTGAGTCCGTCATCCGGAAGTTGAACAGATTATTCGCGACGCATGGACTGCCAGACATTCTGGTATCCGACAACGGCCCCCAGTTTACCGTGCTCCCTTTTGAACAATATTTGGCGGACCGCGATATTCGCCATGCGCTAACTTCACCGGCGCACCCTACGGCTAACGGAAGAGCCGAGCGCATGGTACAGTTTGTTAAAAAAAACCCTCTACAAAATGGACTATGGGGACATTGAAGATAAGATAAACAGAATACTCCTTCTTCAACACATCACTCCGCACAGCATCACCAACAAGACTCCAGCTGAATTATTAATGGGACGCAAACTCCGCTCCCACCTCGACCGGCTTCACCCGTCTTACGTACCAGAGAAACCCTGTGGATCTAGCAGGAAATGCCGCGAGTTCAAGGTAGGCGACCTAGTTTTCGCCAGAAACCTTTCTGGCGAACCATTGTGGATTGAGGCAACTGTAATTCAAGCCACTGGACCCAGGTCGTAGCGGGTGAAAACCCACGATGGAAAAATATGGAAACGCCATATAGATCAGCTTCGCTCGAGGCTGCAACCTAGTTTCCGCGACTCCGGTAACTCCCAAACTGAGGGGGGAGGGGATGCCGAAGAAACCGATTTCGAGATGGCGGAAAGCACGAACGAAAGAAGTCAGCAACCGGGCGTAACAAATGAAGAAGGATCAGAGATGGGGGTATCCTCGCCACAGAGGAACACCTCAACAGAGGCAAGTCCGCAAAGGCCAGAGGACAATGATGAGAACATTAGCGGCACCGAGTCTTCCAATGAGGAACCTCCAGCACCCGACTTGCCAGAAAACGTCCCGCCAAAACAAGGTTACAGACAAGAACCGGTGGGACAGCGTAAATCCAATAGACNTACCAGAGAAACCCTGTGGATCTAGCAGGAAATGCCGCGAGTTCAAGGTAGGCGACCTAGTTTTCGCCAGAAACCTTTCTGGCGAACCATTGTGGATTGAGGCAACTGTAATTCAAGCCACTGGACCCAGGTCGTAGCGGGTGAAAACCCACGATGGAAAAATATGGAAACGCCATATAGATCAGCTTCGCTCGAGGCTGCAACCTAGTTTCCGCGACTCCGGTAACTCCCAAACTGAGGGGGGAGGGGATGCCGAAGAAACCGATTTCGAGATGGCGGAAAGCACGAACGAAAGAAGTCAGCAACCGGGCGTAACAAATGAAGAAGGATCAGAGATGGGGGTATCCTCGCCACAGAGGAACACCTCAACAGAGGCAAGTCCGCAAAGGCCAGAGGACAATGATGAGAACATTAGCGGCACCGAGTCTTCCAATGAGGAACCTCCAGCACCCGACTTGCCAGAAAACGTCCCGCCAAAACAAGGTTACAGACAAGAACCGGTGGGACAGCGTAAATCCAATAGACAATCAAAACAACCTTCCTACCTCAGAGATTACGTCACCGCACCTCCAAATGGAACCGGGGGGGAAGGGGTGTTATGAACTGATAAAAATTCTTAAATAAAGTTTATCAAAACCTTTAGAAAATAGTAGGGTTCTAGCCCTGCACTTCTGATTGGCCGATAATAGCGATATCGGATTGGTCCGTTCAGGAGAATCTGATTAGCTGTTAACCAGCCACTCTCATTGGTTAGGGGGTTAACACTCCACATTTCTTATTGGTTACTAGATCAGCAGCTTGCCTATAAAAGGGCTGCTGCTGCCCTAGGGTTTTGCTCTGTTCCACAATGATTAATAAAGAGTTGAAGTTCACTGTTCACCGTCTCGTCTCTGTTCCTTGTGCCCATGTGCAGAGCTTAATATAAAGAAAACTGTGAATCCCCTAACCTCACTTCCCTCCTGTGGGAGTGAAACCAAGCTGGGTTCACACACTGCTGCTTACTGTCAACAGAAAGTGACTTTGATCAAAGAATTCACCAATGTGTTTGGTGGGTTGCCTTGCTTAGAGATAGAAAGCAGATACTGAATGCAAACTTGGCAAATAAGGAATATTTCAGAGGCCTCAGCTTTCTCTTTTCTATAAATAAACATTCTTCATCAGTAGATTGGAAATTATACAGCTCATATAAAGGACAGGGTTGAAACAAGTGTAACAGCGGAAAAAGTGAAGAAATTTGGCTGCATTATCAGACAAAATCAATGGCAAATTGGTTAAATTTCTGTTGAGATTCCAAGCCTTGTGTGACAACTTTCTCACATAAGACTCAATGTTGACTATAGGAAGCTGAAGTGCCAACTGGGAATCACAGGTTAGAACAAACTGATTCTCAAGCATAAGCAAATATGCTTGAACAAATTATGTCCATAATCACAGAGCTTATGGTTCAAATAAACTGTAGTGTGGGAAAGAAATTGAGTCCTCCCTTCACATATTCTTACTTCCATAGCTCAAGTAACAAATTAGAATAGGCTCTGGGCCAGGGCTGTCAAACTTCCGGCCCATGGACCTGATGAGTCATGCGCTGGCCACATCCACAACTGGTTTAACAAAGGAGGGGGAAAGTCCTGATATGTCATGCGACACTGGTGTGACAACATAAGTTTTACACTCCTGCTCTAGGCAAAATTCAAACTGCAACAGGAAACACAAAATGTAATAGGATGCAATATCAATCTGACCTAATCTGAGATTTCTTTGTTCCAGAAGAGAAAAAGCTCCCCTCCCATTGCTCCAGAAAAAAATGCACTGTTTGCCATCAACAAATTACACCTCAGTAGGATACCTGAATTGCAAATGTGCTGTGAAGGATTACTGTAAATGCATTTTGTCAGACCTCTTGGAGGACTCACTTTTGAGGAACAAGGCAAGGAATTACTACACAGAGACAGCTTGGAAAAGATTTAAGAATGGCTACCTCTGATATTAGCTGATATTATGCTAGTATCATGCTCTCAGAAATAAACTTCTCTACTCCTTCAAGCAACTGCCTGGGTTCTTTCAAACCCAGCTTTCAACAGACCTCATTTTCCTTCCAATAGCGCTTATACTGCATTCTTGGAACTTCTGTGATTTATTTTATTATAAAGCCTTGAAAACAGAGTTATATACCGGTATTAGATAAGGAACTGTAAATCAGATATGGCTAGCTTAAACAAAGTATGTGGTTGTCAGAGAATCATTCCTGCTCCCCTATTTTAAATGTCATAATCTAGAATTAAATCTGACAGACAGGACTAAAGCAGAAAAAAACTAAAAATAAAAAAAAATGAATGTAACTGAAATTGAAGTAAAACTTTCTCTGCGACACCCTAGATTTTCATTTTTTTTAATGAAAAAAATTCTCATCTGTGGTTTTTACAGAAAGCTAATTCACATTTTTTTGGGTGGGTGGGTGTGGAAAATATTTGAGATTTTTTACAGTTACCTTCTAGATCGGGGTCGCCAACCTTTTGGACCTCAGGGACCACCAAAGTCATAATTTTAAATCCCAGGGACCACTAACAGGTTCTGTGGATGTGGCCTAATTTGTGGGTGTGGCTTGGTGGTCATGTGACTGGCTGGGCATGGCTTGTATGTAAATATTATAAATATTTATATAAATATTGAATTTTTATTTTAAAAAGAGCAACTTTTACCCAAAATCAGGCAAAGCAGGCAGGCAGATTGAGTTGCTCACAGAATCATTCAGTGATCTATCTATCTGCCATCAGCTAGCTCAATCTGTCACATAAAATTTGTTTGCAAGTAAACTCACAAAATTAACTCACAATACACCATCTATGTAAATATTGAATTTTTTATTTAAAAAAGAGAAACTTTTCCCTAAAATCAGGCAAAGCAGGCAGGCAGATTGAATTGTTCACAGAATTATTCAGTGATCTATCTATCTGCCATCAGCTAGCTCAGTCTGTCACATGAAATTTGCTTGCTGTGAGTCTGCACTTCAGTCCTAAGGGAAGTTTGGCTGTGCTTAAAAGCAGAGCTGAAGATCTAAAGACTAGCTAGAAAGCAAGAAATCCAACCATTTCCGGCTTCCTAGCTAATCTAAATCTCCTGGCACAGCAGAACAGCTGATGGTCGGAAAAAGGAAAAATAGCAATTCAGCAGGCAAGTTTGCTGGGTAAGGAGTGAGTGGGCAGGGAGGGTTCCCACGGGCTACATGGGCGGCACAGCCACATGTTTCTGCACAGCCTGGATTAATTGCTTTGGGGGGTGCTCTGGGGGTGAGATTTCTCTGCAGCCCACCGAAATTTTCTCATGGCCCACCGCTTGGCGACTGCTGTTCTAGAGCACGGATGTCAAACTCTATTTCATTGAGGCCTCTCAGGGTTGTGCTTGATCTTGGGGTGTGTGTGTGTGTGGCCAGGGTAGGCATGGCCAACTCAACATCACTACCAGCGAAAATGAGCTCCCCAACTCCATTTTCACCTGCGCCAGCCTACTGCAACCCTCTGCCAGTGAAAACAGAATTCAAGGGGGCCATTTGCAGCCCTTGTGAGCTCCATTTAACTGGCAGAGGCACCATGGGTTGGTCCTTTGCTGTTTCCACGGCAGCCCCATGGGTCAGATCCAGCCCCCAAGCCTTGAGTTTGACACCCGTTATAAAGAAATGCATATTCAAACGCCATTACTTCTAGAGAAATGCATATTCCCCTTTCTATGGAATTATCTGAATAATGATCTCTATCTGGAGTCTTCAGCATCAACTGAGGAATGTATTTCTTATTGATTCTACATGTAGAATGCCTTCCTATGTCTATATATAAAACAGCTTTTTAGAACTTGACTATATTTATTTAATACCCAAGTGTGCAAACTTTCTTGAATCAGTATGTATAAAAAGCAAACTGAACAAAAAAGTTTTGAAAGTTATGGATGAGCTATATATGGCTAGGATTCTTATTCTTGGAACATTATTTAAAAGTCAACATCTCATAAGATTTTAAAAGATCCTACATGACTCTTTACTAGTAGACTTTAGTCTCTTTCAAGGAAGGAATATTATATTTGATTCTGATTTACCTTAATGTGAAATGTCATCTTTTAGACTGGTTCATTTTGCTTTGATGTATACAGCAAAAAAAAACTTAATAACAAGAGACATCAATATTGAGCATGTGACTCATTAGACTACCATTTTCATCAACTCCAGCCAATAGGATAATGGGAGTTAACTTGAAAACATCTTTAGAAGCCATCAGACTGGAGAAAGCTGTTGGACAGCAACAGAAAACTATCTCAGTTATGAGGGGTTACCCAATATGTATTCTACGTTCAAGCCTCCCGCCCTTCTCTGCTTCAGCAAGGCAGAAAGAAAGCTGTTTGCCCATACCCTTCTGGGGTTCTGGTCTTGGTGCCAATTCGAGCATGTCCTCCATGGACTGCTAAGAGCCCAAAGTTGGTGGTGCCAATGCCTCCTGTTGCTTTGGGCTGAGCTGTATGTTGCATCCAGGAAGCACTCTGGCGGAGAGAAGCTGCCAAAGTCAACCCTAGTTTGCTGTCCGTTGAAGCTAGGAATCTCAAATACGGATGAGAAATGAACATTGTGAACTTGTAGCCAATGGTAGATAAGCCCCCTGCGGACTCCTAGTCTCTTGAGGAGCTAAGCCAATCACCAAGTTGACAGGACTCCCAGTGATGGGATTCGGTCTTTCAAGCACTTAGTTTGGCCACCTGTTTAGTAGCTCCAGCCAGCGACTACAACACAAACATTAATTCTTGGCAGCATTTGAGATTTGTAGCTGCAGTTCACTTGTGAGCACCATTGGCCAGGAGAGGCAGGGAAAAAGATGAGGGGGTGTAGAATTGTAATTGCAGTAATGTCTTTATCTTTGATGGCAAACCTCAGAGAAAAGAATGCTTCCAAGCAAATACAACTCAGGCAAACAAAGTTACTTATCTAAAGGAGGATTAGAGAGAGGAAGTAAACATATGTTGGACTTTGACTAGAGATCATTAATTGTATTAATTACTATGCTGAACAATAACGAAAGTCAAGCAGAAACCAAAGTTAACCAATGTTAGAGGATAACTAAAAATGTGTATAAATGCAAGACTAGATTCCGATAAAGATCATCATGATTCAGTTGATCATGATCAAACACCTCGACTGCCTCGTCATTGCAACAAGGGGGCAGCATGGTTGAGAGTGCAGGAGCTGGGCATAGGCAGGCAGATTACAGGCAGCTGGCGGATCACTGGCTTGCTCGCTTAGCTGCTCACTGCCCAGAGCTCACAGGCAGCGAACTAAACCTGTGTTGTGACCACTGCCTCCTGTCTCTGTGCATCGAGGAGGCAACGGGAAGAGCAACGGGAAGAGCACACACCTCCTGAGCCGCGGGAAGCATCTGCCGGTGATGCCCCCAGGTGAAGATGTTGTGAGTGGGGAGACTCGAGCCCCCTCAGGAGCTGCAAAGTGCTCACTGCCCCTCTGAGAACCCATGAAGCCTCCTCCACCCATGCTTCTCTTCCTCTTCACGAGAAGCGTAATTTTGGGGGAGACTGCAGGATTGTCTCACCTCCCTGCCAGCCATCTGGTCTTCAGTACATGGCTCATCGGCCTCTGGACGTCAAATTCCCTCCATCCAGCAACAGTTCAGAAGTCCCCCCACCAGGGAGGGACAGAGAAAGAGAAGGGAGAGGGAGGGAGGGGAAGATAGAGAGAGAGAGAGAGATAAGAGACACAGAGAGAGGGGGGAGGGAAAGAGAGAGAGAGAGAGACAAGACACACACATACACACACACAGAGGGTGAGGGAGAAAAAGAGAGAGCAACAAGAGACACAGAGAGAGAGGGAGGGAGGGAGGGAAAGAGAGACAAAACCCACAAACAGAGAGAGAGAGAGAGAGACAGGGAGAGAGGGAAAGAGAGAGAGACAAGAGACAGGCACAAGAGAGAGACATAACGGAGAGAAAGAAAAAAAGAGGGAGAAAGAAAAAGAGAGAGATGAGAAAGAAAAAGAGGGAGAAAGAAAAAAGAGTTGAGAAAGAGAGAGAGAGAGAGAGAGAGAAAGAGAGATGAGAGAGAGACATGAGAAAGAGAGAGGGAGAAAGAGAGAGACAAACACAAAGACAGATACCTGTTTCAGGCTGCAGGGATTGCCATAGCCTGCTGCTGCCCCTGCGCACGCCATTTTCAGCCTCCGCATCCCATTTTCAGCCTCCCCACGCCTTGTTTACAGCCTCCATGTGCCCTATTTTTGGGTGGCAGGGATTGGAACAGGCCAAAAATGGGGTGTGCAGAAGCCAAAAATGGGATGCATGCAGAGGCAGCGATAGGCTCTCAATAGACAATCAGCTGCGAGTGCTAATCAGTTTGTAGTGCAGCTGAAACTGAAACAGGCTGCAGTTTGCTGCAAAGAGGCAAATTGCAGGGAGGCAGAGGCCAAAGGGTGGGGGGCCGGTGAGTGGGTGGGGCCAGTCAAAAGTACTTTGCTTGTGTGGAGTGACCATTCAAAGTTACAATGGCACTGAAAAAAGTGACTTATGACCATTTTTCACACTTACAACTGTTGCAGCATCCCCACAGTCATGAGAGGCCATGCGAGGAGATGCCTGCCTCAATGTGAGTGATGTTGAGTTGGCCACGCCCAGCCAGTAACATAACCACCAAGCCATGTCACCCAGTCACATGACCACAAAGCCACACCCACCACCTAAGCCATGCCCACAGAACCGGTTGTTAAACATTTTGAATCCCACCCTTGGCTGGACCCCTTATCTAATTTGCGAATGATACTAAGCCGGCACGAATAGCTAACAACAGAGGTGGTATTCAGCAGGTTCTGACCAGTTCTGGAGAACCGGTAGCGGAAATTTTGAGTAGTTTGGAGAATCAGCAAATATCACCTCTGACTGGAGATTTTACAGTATCCTTCGCCTGCCACGCCCACCAAGCCACACCCACAGAGCTGGCTCAGGACTGTCAAACTTGTGGCCTGTCGGCCAGATGTGTCACGCACTGACCATGTCTGGTTTAGTGAAGGGGAAAAAATGATGCATCACGTGATGCTGCCGATACATCATGATAGGTCATGCGATGCCGCCATGATGACACAAGTTACCTTCCCACTGAGGTGGTCCCTATTTTTCTGCTTGCATTTTTACATGATTTTGAACTGCTAGGTTGGCAGAAGCTGGGACAAGTAATGGGAGGCTCATTCTGTTACGCGGTGCTAGGGATTCGAACCACCGAACTGCCGACCAGCTCAGTATCTTAGCCACTGAACCACTGTATCCCAGATAGAATATAATATTAATAAAATAAAAGTACAATAATGGTAGGATAGAATAAAATAATTTAAAAATATAAGCAAGTAAATGAGAATCAGACTTTTCAATTATCTGCAACACGACTAATGGAAAAGTTAGATCCATTCTTTAGTGTTGTATAAAAATATCTAGTTGCCTTTCATTGTTTAAGCTTCAATTACAATTATATTTAAGAGAAGAATTGTGATGCTTAATATAGATTCTAAGTGGTTTAAATATTAATAATGTCAGGAAGGTTATTAATTCTCAGAAATACTTTGAAAACATCTGAAGAGCTTATTCAATGAAAGCAAAATCATTTACGTAGCTCTTAAAATCTGACTGTGACTGACATCCCAGCCATGTTCCATTTAGTTTCTTTCAGGCAGTCAGAAGAAGTGAGGCTATGAAAGCTGGTGGCCTTCTTTTCATTATGTATAGTCTGTCCATTCATCTTGTTAGAAGTTAAAACCCACCACCCCCTTCTAGAAAAATGAAATATTTTAGGAAATATTAAAAAGGCAGAATGAGGTATGTTTGTTAAGATTTGTGTCTTCCCTAATTTAACTCAGATTTATGGTGGGAATGACCAGTGTGTGTGTAAATGATGGAGTGGGAAGCACGTCTGAGTTCCCTAGCCATAACAGATTTCTGTGAATCAATGGGCTCTGTAGCCACCTGAGGCCTTCCAGGCTGCAGCAAATTTCTAAGTTCCAGTGTGCCATGTAAGTTGTGCCTATGTCCCATTCCCCTGAGGCATCCCCACATTTCCTACCTGGGACTCCATCTGTTTAACAACCCATGAAATCGATTAACAACCACAATTGGGAATGCCAGGTTACGGTCGAGATGTGACATCTCACTTACTGACCTCATTGACTTACTGATCAATGACCAATTGTGGTCAAAAGTCAGGTACTAACTGTATTGTGTTGTTATTTTTTTTCTTTTCTTTTTTCTTCCATTCAATTTTGTCTGATATTTGACAAGTCCCTGCAGTTTTCTCAGCAAGGATTTTCAGAAGTGATTTGCCATTGTCTCTTTCCTAGAGTTGAGAGAAAGTGACTGGCCCATGGTCATCCAGCTTCCTTCATGCCCACTGCAGGACTAGAACTCATGATCTCATGGTTTCTAGCCTGATGCCTTAACCACTACACCAAATGGACTCTCTATGCCGATATTTAAAAAGATATAAAATCATTAATTATTTTGAATAAAGATTTGAAAATAGAAAACCATATTTTCTACGCCATCCTTCAATTTTCTTGCCATGACATTCAATGTATTGGTATGTTTTACCCAGTATTGCCCCTTTTAAACTCATGGCTATATAAAATACATTCTCAAGTTTGCTTTCAGTGGTTTTTAAATTATTGTTTACAGTGTCCAATGGTGCACTTTAATTCCTAAATATTAAATTTTCTTTATAGTATTATTTATAAAGGCTAATTGTAAAAGCATTTAGAACTCTGAAGAAATCAATATTCTTTCTAAATATACAAATAGTAACAATAGCAACATAACATCATTCTAGTAAAACAAAAACCAAAGGAAAAGCAGAAATGCAAAAAGTAAATTTTTGACTGATAGTTTTAGAGAATTGCAATAAATAAATTTACATACGGTCTTGATTTATTATAAAAAGGTGTTTGATTCATTGCTATATAATTGGACCACTAAATGTTTGGAAATGTTGAGAGGGGTAAAAACATTAGAACGTTTATAGAAAAAAAATGTAGGTATAGTGGCTAAGATTAGAAACCAGAAGACTGAGTTCTGGTCTCACCTTAGATTTAAAAAAACCCTACTGGATGACCTTGAGAGAGTCACTCTCTATCAGTCCTAGGAAGGAGGCAAGGGCATATCATTGCTGAAATCTTGCCTAGAAAAGTTCAAGGACTTGTTCAAGCAATCATAACCAATCAAAAACTAACCTGAACATACATACACAAAAATGGAGGGTCTATCAGCAGAATCACTGAGCAAAAAGCTCTCTATGTGAGTGAAGGTTTATTCTCTGAGTGCTTGTTCTTTGGTTTCTGAATGTTTCATTACCAAGTTAGGTAACATCCTACTGACCACACAAAGTCCTTATAAACAGAAGAACCCTGACATCCCCTAAACTCCTTTGAAGCTGTTACCTGGCTGGTAACGAAAAGTTCAGAAACCAATCCACAAGCTCGGAGAACGAACCTTCACTCTCATCCTACACCTGAGCTATGGATATGAGCCACTATTGCAGCTCTCTATGTGTTTATCTTTGGAACAAGGCAGAAAGAAGATCAGGCTGATTATCTGTGTCACTCTTAACATAATCATCCTGTTGGTGAGTGCATCTAACTGCAAGGTGCTTTTGACCAGATTCTGGCAAATTTGGCTGTGCCCATCATGGAATGAAAGCCAATGGTGATGTCTGATCTTTTTGCCTATCATTAAATTTCATTGTTTAAAGGTTATGAAAAGCAATGTAGCCCAACTCAGTACAACAATGTTCAATAAAACTCTCTAGCCACATGTTGAGATTTATCTGACAAGAGAGATTTATTGAACATTGTTATACTGACCTGAGCTACATTGCTTTATTGTTTTACATAATCTTTTAAATGATCAAAACGCATGAACAAATTCTCAAAACAAACCAGTGAGTGTGTGATTACTATAATCCTGGAAGGTGGATTATGTGAGTAGATGCATGATTAATGGGCGTGGGAAGCTGCAATGAGTCTTTGCTTCAATGTTTTGAGCAAAGCATCCCTTTGGAGTTCTTTTGTGGAACAATAACCCTTCCCACATACTTCTAAGCACAAAGCAGTCGCAGGATCCAAATCCAAGATCTTCCTAGAAATGCCAGTCATTGCTCAATGACAAGAATTGCAAAACTAAATTGCTTTGCAAAGATCTAAGGCAGGTACATGAGGATGCAAGACCACTGCTGAAATTGTACTTGTAGCACCAGTGAAATTACTTTACTGAGCAGTACAACTTTGAGAGGACATCACAGGATTGGTCAAACTTGCAGTGTATTCACTGCCAGTCTCAAATTCCAAAGCAACATGTAGTGGTTGAGGGGTGTTTGTGTGTGTGTGCGTGTGTGTGTGTGTGAATATATAATATTTTTACTATGCTACTATGGAAGTTATTTGAAAAGGTAATGAAAAATTTGGAACATATAAACATGTTAGCTATTTTTACATAATAGTACATGGTGTAATTTCATTGCTTTGCAATATCCCTAAGTGCATTTGGTAGCATTGAACATATTTTATCCTGCACAGTAGCCCACATGAAGATGAATCATATATTGATTTTTCAGAGATTCTATGGATAAGTAAATTATATTGTGAGAAACCCAAACTCCTTTTTTAAAAAAAAAAAGTTTTGAAACATAGAATACACTTTGAGGATTTCTAGAAGGATGGGGGAAAGAAAAAGGAAAGAATTTCAGAATGTTCTGGGAAAAAGTGGAAATTATGTTTTCTGAACATTAATCTGATCATACCATTTGTTTTTGTGTGCATGCCTTTTAGTTACTCTTGATTACAGGTGGCACCATGCAAAGTCTCTGCAGTTTTCTTGGCAAGATTTCAGAATGATTTACCGTGTCTGTTTCTTAGAGATGAGGGAGAATGACTGGCCCAAGGTCAACCAGTTGGATTCATGCCTAAAGTGGGACTAGCTGAATGGCTTAACTACACCAAATTCTTGGTATGTGAGAGATACTTCAAACTTCATCATCTTGTAGTCTTCTTCTGAACTTGCTTCAGGTAGTCAAATGATCTAAATGGGATCTGATTGCAACAAAGTATTATAATCTTGATTCTATATTTCTGTTATTATACCCTAAATTGGCATTTTAATTTTTAGCAACTGCATTACTTTTGAGTCATGCTTAATTTGTAGTCATCAAGGATACCCAGATATCTTTCACACCTACTACTGCCAAGACAGGTCTTCCCAATCCTCTACTTGTGCCATATTTTTCCTACCCAGATGCAGAACTTGTTTTTCCTTGGTGAATTCTACCCACTGCCAATGCCTGATTACTTCTTTTGAATCTTCTTTTTCATTTTATTTGGTTACCTCTCCCAGTTTTGTATAATCTGCAAACATTACAAGTGTCTCAACTCTTTCATCAAATCATTTATTAAATATGTTGAAGAACACAGCTGAGGACATAGACCAATTCTATTCTACTACTTATAGTACTTTCCTCCAAACTGAAGGGGCACCATTATTAAGTCCTATTTGGATACAATCATTTACCAACTGTGAACTGGGACCTAAGATATCATCAGTCCCATGTACACTGCAAGATTTCTGTATATAATTCCTGATAATTGTCTAATTTCTATTTGAAAACCACCATGAATGGGAAGAAACCACTCCATGCAGTGATATATTTTACTGCTTGGCAGCTCTTACTGCCAAGTTCTTCCAAATACCGAATTTGTATCTACATCTTTGGAGTTTCATCCCATTATTTTAAGTTTTGCTCTCTGAAGCAAGTGAGAAAAAACCCAATCCCTCTGCTGTGTGACAGCTCTTTAGGTGTTTGAAAACAGCTACCATAAAGGTACACGAGAAAATCTTCGAAGATGAGACAAAGATGCTGTTTAAGGAACAGACAGAAATGCGATGGCATTGTCCACAGCTGGCTAGTGGGTGAAGCAAGAACTCAGAAGAGACCATATCTAGCTTCTTGGGTTGGAAACGAAACAGTGGAGGTATGTGCTTTCAGACTTGCAAGATTCTGTTACTGTAGCCTTACAGTAAACTAGAATTATCTCACCTGGTTGTATTTTCTGTCTCTTCTGTCTACTTGGGAAGATTCACTCTCCTCAACCTTCTCTTCTGCAAGCTGAGCTTATTAGGATTTTTTTAATTACTCCTCATAGGCCTTCGTTTCCAGTCCCTTCTTCATCTTGGCAACCCTTTTCTTAATTTGCTGCAATTTAACAATGTCTTTTTTAAACTGGAGTATACACAACTGAACATAATACTCCAGGTGAGGTCTGATTAAGGCAGAATAGAACTGATAATTACTTCCCACAATCTGAACTTTATGACATTCTTGATACCCTTCTAGATGCTGCTGGCCTTCTTTACAGCTGCAAATACATTATGGTCCAGGAGAATGGCTTTGTCCTTATCTCACCAACAACTCTCTTCCATTTTGAGAGATCCATCAGTGGAACTCTATTGGTGAAGCCACTTAACAGTGGAATGTTTTCCACAGTGTTCATGTATATTTGCGGTTGGACAAAAAGGACATCTTCAGTCCCCAAAACAATGAAAGATCCATAATCTAGGGTCCCTCCTTTTAAAGAGTAAAGAGTGTTGTTTTGTACCCTAACTTCACTTTCTCGAATGTTAAGGAATATGCACGGCACTTATAAAACAATTTGTTTTCGTTGCTTATATAGCATGTGTTTGTAAAAATACTGAGATAACACTGCTGAACACCTTACTACATCTCTGAACACTTCAAATAGTGTGAGATATTAAAATGTTGCATCACTTCAGAACAGGAAATCACAGAGGAAGTTTTATTACTCGTCACTTTTTTAGACTTTCAAGGAATAGAAATATCATAGCCTACATAAAGATAAATAGACACAGTAGTATGGAATCAAACACTACAGTTCTGTAATTTTCCTTCAACTGATTTTTTTAAACTTTATATTAGTACTGCACAGTTGCATACAATTCATTGTAGTTCTGATTAACAGTTAACATCCAGCTATCAATTTAGATGGCAACTTGTCAATCATAAGCAAGACAACAACAAGGAATCTACCTTAAGGATAAGGCCTGCAATTTATATTTTAAATGTCTGAAAGCCACCACTTAGGAAGGACATTAGTGTTTCCCGAAATCAGTGGCCGCCAAGTAGTAGGCCACAGCCCACTGGTGGTCCGCAAGAAAATTTTGGTGGTCCACAGAGAAATGTCACCCCCAGAGCACCCCCAAAAGCAATGAATCCAGGCTGCGCAGGCACACAAGGCTGCTCCACCCACATGGCCTGTGGGAACCCTCCCTGCCCAGTCACTCCTTACCTGGCAAACTTGCCTGCTAAATTGCTATTTTTCTTTTTTCTTTTCTCCGACCATCAGCTGTTCTGCTGTGCTGGGAGATTTAGATTAGCGAGAAAGCAGGAAATCATTGGCTTTTTTTCCAGTGGTGGGATTCAAACATAGTTGCCATCGGTTCAGTGGGCGTGGCTTGGTGGGCATGCTTTGCCCACATGCACACACTTTGCAGGCACACATGCACCAAACATGCATTTTGCACAGGCGCAGAGGCGTTCTAAACTTGCCTCCTGCAAGCCTGCACAATGCCGGTCGCTTGAGCGGCTGCTGCGTGGCGCTATTCTGTGCCACACAAAGCATCTGCACTTCACACTCTGCTGATAAAAGTGAGTATGGGAGACCGCGTGGGCAGGCCCAACAGCAGAGCAGCGTAGAGAACCGGTTCAGTCTCCGCTGCTCATCGCTCCTACCGGCTCTCTAGAACCGGGCACAACCGGTCGAATACCACCACTGAATTTTTTTTCTTCAGCTCTGCTTTTAAACAGAGCCAAACCTTCCTTAGGACTGAAGCTTCTATTTGTCAGTGCAGACTCAGGTAGCCAATGGCAGATAGATGGATCTCTGAATGAATCTGTGATTCTGTGAGCAACTTAATTTGCCTGCCTGCTTTGCCTGATTTGGGGTAAAAGTTGCTCCTTTTTATACTAAAATTCAACATTTATATAAATATTTATAATATTTACAGACAAGCTATGCCCAGCCAGTCACATGACCACCAAGCCACACCCACAGAACCGGTTAAGAAATTTGTATCCCACCCCTGCCTCTGTGTGTGTGTGTGTGTGAGAGAGAGAGAGAGAGGGAGGGAGAGAGATTAGATCAGGTCTCTATCTCTCTCTTTCTTTCTCTCTTTCCCCCACTGACAGCGAGCCACCCTCAGTCATATTAGTGGTCCCCAGTATTTAAAATTATGAGTTTGGTGGTCCCTGAGGTCCAAAAGCTTGGTGACCCCTGCCCTAAATCTTCCAAACTTACAACTAACAAGCACCATGCCTTATAACCATTAGGTACACAGTTTTGCCCATCAATGAATTTCCTTCTCCTTCAACAGGTGGGATGAGTCAAATCGATTTCTTTCCATTTCACTATTTCCTATTCTGGGCTAGAAGACAAAACCCAGTCTAAACCTTGAAACTTCTTGTCCTTCTGGCAAAGTGTATAACGCTATCGCCTACACCACTGAAGAAGCGGCCTATATTTACCTCCGTGCTGCGGGACGGGGCAGAACACGGGCGTCAAATCAGTTCTGACCTCCCCGCCTTCCTCCGTCCCTTTTTATTTTGGAAACCCTGTCCCCGAGGGTCTTCCTCTCGGCTCGGGAAAGCATCGGTTCCGTGTACGGTCTCCTTTTGCCGGAGCTACCCAAAGCAGGGCCGGGGCAAAAAAAAACAAAAAACCCCTTCCAAACTGACCTTAAACCGCCGCGAAGCGCAGCGCAGCCCCGGAGAAGTTGAAGGAAAACAAGAGCACGTTTCCCCACCGAGAGTACGCTCCGCCCCCTTCGGCTCATCAGCCAATAGGGCGCAAGAGCCGGCAGGATGCCGAGATAGGACCGCCTTTGGGAAGAAGCGGCCGGGATCTCGACCGGCCCCGCTTTCAAGCAGGCGATCCATCTCGGCCCGTTGCGGGCTCTGCTGCGGGTTCCTTTTCCTTCCTCTTCTCCTCCCGCGATTGCAGCCTCTCCGCCTGGGGGGGGCACATGGCATGTTTGATGGCTGCTTTCTCCTTGGGCGCCGTTCTGGTAAGTAGTTGCTTTTTGGCGTCTTTCTCTCTTTTTTCTCCCCCTGCCTTCCCGGGTAAGGTGCAACGTCGGAGTATCTCCAAGCTGGCGCCATAACCTCTGCTAAGCATAACAGGATCTTACCTTGCCTCCCTTTGCCTTTGGCACTTAGAAAACACCCCCCCCTCCCCGGGAAGAAGCCGGGGGCTCGAAAGCCGTGGGAGGAATTGAGCGAGGAAAAAAGGTGCAATTTGGGGGACCTGGCGGAAAGCGTTGCCCCAGTTGGAAGGCGTGGGGAACTGCTGCTTGCCACCCCTTCCTGCCCTCACTTCCCGCGTCTGCATCCTTTGATCTTGGTTTGCCCCTCTGGCTTGTCAGAGCCGGGGGCTTGTTCCTCTTTTCCGAAAGGGAAGCCCGGGCTGTTAGCTGGATCGCTTATTTTTAAGCCCAGCGTTTAGAAGCCCCCCCCCCCCCCCCCGNGCTCCCGAAGGGACCTGGAGAGAGCCTTCTCGGAGGTGGGTGAGCGGGGGCTTCCCGGATCCCGGGTCTCCTTGCCAGCCCTCGTTCTTATTGGAGGGGCAAAAGAAAAACCCTTCGCCTTGTTCTCTTGCGTTATTTCCCAGCGCGCAAATTGCTGTGGTAAGCGAATGTGGTCTCCCCGCCCCGCCCCCCCTTTTTTGCCGGGTGTTTTCTGGCTGTGGCTCGTTTGCTTTCTGAAGGTATCCTTGACACGGAAATAGCTGGTAATGCCGGGCGCGGAAAGGCATGATAATGTCATTTTCACAATGCAAATCGCCTAATATAATTTATATGAGTGTATTACTGCCCATAGGCTCGGCGGCAGATGCCCAAACCGAAAGCCTCCAAAGTTGTTTAAGGTCTCATTTATTGCAACAAAATAGACTGATTAAAATGTTTATTTTCCTCGGCTCGGATTGTGGAGAGGGGGAGGGCGTCATTTACATCATCCTGTATTTGAAGTCAGCTGCATATAGCTGGGTTTGACCGAAAGTTACCTCAGTGTTGCGCTCATTAAAACAAGGAAGGAGGGGGGGAAAGAGGATGGTTTTCTGAGCATGCTCAGACTTTCACGGGCGCATCCTGTGATTCGAAAACACTTTTCTATACTGAAGCACAAATACCTTTCCAGCTTTTTATGTAATGAATTCGATGTAAAAGGAACAAGAAAGTCCATTTTCTTAAAATTGTTCTTAGTTGGAACTTTTTTTAAAAAATCAAATACAGCTGCTGGCCTAGGAATGGATTTACAGTTACTGTATTTAACCCCCCCCCAAATGATGAAATCTGTATTTTAAAGAGCCATTTGAACTGAGACGGAGAGCATATCTATTACACCATGTAATGCATGAAGTTAGACATATATAATTGTAAGTTTGACATGCATACTGTTAAGTCTCTTCATTACAGTTTGAAATTATGGATAGTCTGAACTATTAGATTTTTGCAGGATCCAATCTGAGTCCATCTGGGGAATCAGAGGTTTAATCTTCTGAGCTTTCGATTAGTGCCTGAGCCCATACATAGAGAATTGTGTTAGGTTTTTCTGTGAGTTCTCATTTCCCAAAATAAGTACCTTAACATTATTATGATCTCTAAATTTATTACTAAAAGAAATTCCCTGCTTCATACTCAATAAAACTCTTACATATAGGGATGAAGATTTTAAAAGGAAGTGATTTATTAATTTTGTATGCTGCCTGACTCCCAGTGGTTTACAATTGTTAAAAACATTTAAGAACAAAACAAATCTCACAAAAACAACACAAGGCAGAAGAACAATCATGGGAAACAAAAAAGAAGAAAGGAGCATCAGTTGTCCTCACCAAAGAAAGGCCTGGACGAAGAACCATGTTTTAGGGCTCTTTGAAATACCAGTAGGGTAGGAGCAATTCAAGCCTCATTTCAGAAACTAGGTGCTACTATGGAGAAAGTGTGCTTCTGGGGTCCGGAGAGATGGCATTGTTTAATCAGTAAAATCGGGAACGTGGTAACTCTGTAGGATTAAACCAGCCAATCAAATACAATGGGAGACAGGTGGTCCCTCGTATAACTAGGCCATTTGTCAAGCAAGGCTTTATGTGGCGATCAACATCTTGAATCACGGCCAGAAGCAAACTAGAATTAATTATTTCTGAAATGCTCATTGTATCATCTGAGGTTTTAAAGTAAGTTTCGGATTGTCCAAATTGCATGTTTCTCCTTCTTCTGCACTGCAAAAGAACTATCTAGACAAGACAACAGAAACAAACATCAAAATGATGTACTTTGAACTAAGGCCAAATACCTTTTTAGAATCAGGTGCTTCTGTAAGAGAATTCTACACACAGTTACAACACAGTTTTCCAATTTTGTGGTTTCATAGCATCAGAATACTTTATTTCAGGCAAAGGCATAGAACATGAAGTAGAGGATGTGTGTGCATGCAAGCAATGAAATATATTTCCTCTTTTTTGGAGTGGAATGAGAAAATTTTTATACTGCAAGACCTGTAGCAGCTGAAGACAGGGTGATAATTCTTTTTTCTTTGTTCTTAATGTTATAAGATTAGCAGAAGAGAAAGTAACAGCTTATCTTCACATTTCTTTTGAGGAACTAGAGCGTGGAAGTTGTGGTAGAGTGGAAGGTTATTGGATTATTGTGTGTCTGAAGCAGATAAATTGATCCTTAGTTCCTGCTTTGTGAAATCCATGTTTATGGTCTTAAATATGACTTTTAGTTGGGGCTAGTACTGATATAGTCCTGAGAATACTATGGATAATCAAGAAAACAAATGATAAAGATAATCAATTCAATCATTTAGGGCACAAATGATCAGGGTCATATTTTGGGCACATTATGTGAAAACCCCTTCAGAAGTCTGCAATACTGAGAAAGTGGAAGGAAAGAGAAAAAAATGAAGGACTCAATGGGTACGCCCTTAAAAGACGCAAAGGACTTCCTTGGGGGATAGATTGTTCTCAAGAAAAACTATGTGTTCACTAAAAGTTGACACCAAGTTGATGCACATAAACAAATGCAGGTGTTCTCATATTTGAAATTGGCGTAAAGTATCAGAGGTGATATTCAGCATGTTCTGACTAGTTCTGGAGAAAAGGTAATGGAAATTTTGAGTAGTTTGGAGAATCAGCAAATACCATCTCTGACTGGCCCTGCCCCAACTATTCTCTGCCTCCTGAGTCCCAGCTGATCAGCTGGGTCTTCTTTTGTTATCCTGCAGCAATATGTATGCCTGGAGTCCCAGTTATAAGCTCTCTCATGCTCTACCATCCTAAATTGTAGAGAATCGGGAGATAACTTTGAAGCAAATATTCAGAAACAGTAATATAAACAAAGAAGACAGTCCTAGGAAGAGGAATAGTTTTAAGAAGAGACTCAGGCTGACTCCTCACTGATTTAATGGGATATAAGAGGGAGGGGAAGAAAAGCACAATCAGTTTTGCAAACTTCTGTTTTTATACGCTATCTCAGGAAAATATATTTCTATGGTTCTGTTTCCTGATCTGGCCCATTTTAAAGGTCCTACACAAATTCATGTCAAGACATTTCCCTTGGCTCTTTAATTACTTCACTACATTGTAAAAGATGCCATATAAATGGGAAACAATAAACAACCTGCTTGCCAGGTTGTCTGGAGAGGTTACTTATTTAATAGCTATTTAGAAATTTCCTACTGCTCTACCAACTGGTGGAAAGGTGAAGAAGCAAGTTCAGTGTCATTCTGCACATAATATAAGTGCAAGTTTTTTCAATTTTCTTGCCCTAACAGTCTCCATGCCTTCTGAAAAGTTGCTCATGAAAGTTTGGAAGAATATGAATTGCACAGGAACATATTTTATAGACTGAGGAAATAGCAGAAATCTGATATCCTATTTTAGGATATTAAAGGGTTTTCTGTCATCTCTAAGGCACTGATACAGCCAAGGAATTTCTGCTGTGTTCTTTCTTTCTGGAATTCACCTTTGACTCTTCCATTGATGATGATGTAGAAATATGATGACCCCCAGAATGGCCAGATATAGTGCAGTTCTATATATTATTGAGTATTTCTATATTTGATTTTGTCATAGATGTTTTACACATTATCAATTTATGGCATCTTCATTGTACTGTATTTCCTGAATATACAAATAAATAACAATTACTTTCATGTTGGCACAACACTTTGGTATTTACCCTACCTTAGCAATAAAATATTTATTGTTAGCTTTCCACATTGACCATAGTTATGACACTGTTACTAGCATGTGGATACTCATTCAGTTATGAGGTAGCACACAGTATTATAATAAACAGTAACAAACATTGTTTCACATGTTACCATCTTCTCCTCTAGCATGGCCACAAAGAAAAATGGGAAGCTTTTACTTACGGTATTTGGGTCAGACTGTCAGACAATGTGCAGTTGAAGCTTATGTTTAATCAAAGCATGCCCCCAACGGTAGATTATCAACTGATTGTTAAAGTTAAAATTAATTTAGGGTACAATTTTGATACAATACCATACTAAACTGGGTAATATAAAGTATGAATGTTACGTAGACCTGACAGAGGCAAAAAAGGAGGGGTAAACAAAGCCGAAGTATTACGAATCTATTGGATTCTTGTTTATTTATACAAATGGAAGATAAGAACATCTCAAGTTTTTTATGAAAGAGAAACATGTAAGCATCCATTTACAGACAAAGAAACCAATGCAATACATTTAAGATTGGCAAAAATGAACACTGGAGTTGGCGTAGTCCTTTCAGCATGAAAAAACACATTTGTAAATTTGTGCTTCACTATGAAATAACCTAATTTAGAATTCTTGAATTTACACATTGAGTAAAATGCAGTTATGAAACAATATTGGGTGGTGCAGAGTGCTATTTAAATGGGGGGTGGGGTGAGAACATGCACAAAAGTAATTTTTGTAAGTTTTACTAAAAAAAAAAAAAGAATGATGCATAAAGAACAAATTTAAAATTGAGAAATGAGAAAATGGGCCACACTTTGACTGATTTGCCTATTTCCAAAGCCATATTTTCTTGTAAAATAACAATGTTAGCAGAACATCATTGAGTTAATTCCTTTTCTGTAGTATTATAAGACTCGTTCTGAGACAAGTATACAATAATTGTATTTGCAATGGAGAGGAGAGGAAGGAAGGAAGGAAGACAACACAAGAAAGCTATGTTTTATTTGTTTTCCTTCTTGTGTTCTAGAATGCCAGTAATTCTTCATCTACTATGCCTGAGCCAAAGTCAATATGTGTTTCAGTGGATGAGGTGGTCTCTGGTGGTACAGACACACAAGAGGTTCATTTGCTCAATGGCCATTTAAAGAAGATGGACAATGTTTTGACTGAAGCCCATCATTTCTCCTACCTTCCTCGAAGACCAGCTGTGAACATTGAATTTAAAGACCTCTCCTATGCTATACCAGAAGGACCCTGGTGGAACAAGAAGGGTAAGCTAGCATGAATATTTACGTAATTTACATTATGGTAATATACCAAAAAGTAGCAGTGAATTGTTTGGTTTGTACATCAGAGCATATTGTAGCATAATTTGGCTCAGTTTGGGTGTATCTAATTTATGAATTAAACTAAGTTATATAGCTTGCTGGGAGACCATAATAGCTAATGTGTGAGTTCTGTTTATTAGATGTTTTGAGGTTAAAATTAAGCCTTTAATGGTATAGGGCTTCTGTTTCACACACTGAGATCTTGCACTGCTGTGTGATGTTGATTTCTTTATGTGGTTGATCCTGTAGTTTAGTGGGAAAAAAAAATTAAGTCAAATGTTTTAAGAACCTCTATTGCACCGTTATGCGCATCTTCTTAGGTGGCATAATAGCTTGCTCTTGATTGCTGTCCACAATTTCTTATTAGTCTTAGTCTGCAAATCAGACTAATGTAGTTTGGAACATTAATAGAATTTTTTTAAAAAAAGATTAATTTTGACATTGAGAGGTTCTTGAGGCTCTCTGAGCTTGGTTGTTTTCTTGTAGATGTTTAATTACCCAAACTAGGTAACATCGTCAGTGGTGATGCAGAGCACTGATGGTGTTACCTAGTTTGGGTAATGAAATGTCTGCAAGAAAACAATCAAGCATAGAGAATATTAAGGACCCCTCATTCCCACCCTGAGCTAAAAATAGTTTCCTTTATCAGTAATTTTGATTACTTGTAACTATGTTCCTTGAGAAGAGTCTGAACTGCCTTCTGTCAGAAGTGGCGTAGGCTTGGGCGGGGTGTTGGTGTTGGAGTAGATGACCTACTAGGTTCCTTCCAACTCTGTTAATATGGTACTTTTAATATTGCATAAATAGCTGGTGCCATGTTTTCAAAGTTTTGATTAACAAAATATGTAGTTGCAATTTAAAAAGTAGTTCGGTGGTGTTTCATTTTGGGAAGTTTGTATCTGAGATGGGAGGATTTGACATTTTAAAAAATAATTTAATTTGACACTATTTTAACTGATATTTAAAAGTACAAACA
The DNA here is from genome assembly GCA_004319985.1 of Emydocephalus ijimae. Classification (NCBI taxonomy): domain Eukaryota; kingdom Metazoa; phylum Chordata; class Lepidosauria; order Squamata; family Elapidae; genus Emydocephalus; species Emydocephalus ijimae. The sequence goes on from BHEV01011177.1 coordinate 25,040, forward strand.
AGAAAGAAACAAAATAACAATAACAAGAAATAGGAAATAGGTTTACATGGCTTTTAAAATAGAACAATAATTTTGAACAAAAGAACCTGAGATTAGCATTACCATTGGGATGTTTATTCAGGAATTTTAGTCAAAGTACATGTTGTGCAATATAGCTGGTTTTTATAAGTCTGTGAAAAGTGTGTGGGTTTTTTTTTTTTTTTTACTGGAAACCAGATTTAATACCCCTCAGAAATCCATTCATTGAAAAAGAGGCTCCAGTTCAGACGATCAGCTTCAAGTGTCTGATGAATCCAAAAGTTTTAAAATTGTGCTTGAGAGACCTCAATGCTAGTTCCGTTGAGCACCTTGTTCCTGTTTGAAATATAGAGGTACACAGGGTGATGGGCTCTCCCTATATACCAGTTCTGGGTAGTTCCTGAGTTCTCTAGAAGAAGAATATTTAATACTCATATTTAAGCCTATTGTGTAAGGATAAGGGTAGAAAGATAAAGCTGTTTCTCCACTCTTTTTTTCATCATCTGAGTATCAGGCAGCTTGCAATGGTCTGGACCATATTTCAAAGTTCCAGTGAGGAACATAGATTACCTTGTTTTCCAACCGCCAGGTGGATACATATACATACCCATCCCACGCATGATAAAGTATCTGTTCATTCAGAACCCCACTGATTCTGGATTATTACTAATTTTTTGTTAAAATTACTAAAAATAAGAAGCACTCATCCATACTGTTTTACAACTTCAGATAGTGAAAGGCAGTGCTTTCTATTTAGTACCCAATTTCAAATCTATATCATAATGATAATCTCCAATGACATTGATCAGCTTGATGGTAATTTGTTAAAACTGAATGGAACATGCTGACAGAATTATAGTGTTTAGCAGGAACAATTCTGGACTGCTAAAGTTATACACTATGCTTTAATTTTTATGTTGCCAGGAAAGAAGCCACACATAATATTTCCATTAGTCAATAAATCTATTTAGATAATTACTCTAGAGGAAAAGAAATGAAGCTCTTGAGGCTAATGTCCCATATTTATTATGAAGCAATTAGATTTTCACCTGGGTCTTTCAACTTGGCTGTATGATATCACTTGTTTGTTTTACACTTTCAGAACATAGTGATGCACAGAATTTTGGCATGGCTTGTTTCTGATGGGTAATTCTCTATAATTTTTTCCATATAGTCTACTAAAATGCTTATCCCCTTCTCCCCATTCTTGATTAATTGAAAGACTTAGCATGTTAAAGAATGAAGTCTATTTTGCACAGAGTGATGAGGGAGCGAGGAATGATTTATGATCTAAATCAGGGGTGTTCAACCTTGGCAACTTTAAGACTTGTGGACTTCAAATCCCAGAATTCCTTAGCCAGCTTTGCCGGCTGAGGAATTCTGGGAGTTGAAGTCCACAAGTCTTAAAGTTGACAAGGTTGGATACCCCTGATCTAAATGGTTAGTGTTAAGCTGGTAGGATATAAAAACTTTATGAGAAAGCTATATTTTATTAATCTTCCATCTTATTCAGGAGAGAGAATGTTATTGATGGTCCTCGTAACAGAGAAATGGCTTTATAGAGAGCCAAATCTAGCTCAGGTTCCAGGCTATCCACTTACCTTGGAAGCTTGGAGTAAGGATTCATCAAGGCAAGCACAACTCCCAATTCCTGAAGCCTCATTCTTTTATTCAAAGCCTACTTCCAATTTTCTTTGCAGAATCAGATTATAGGAAGACCACGTTAATCAGTTTTGTCCACTTCAATTCTAGTTATAAAATAGATTCGAGAAATCCCCTTTGCAACATATTACAGCAAGTAGTTATGATTGAAAAACCCAAAAGTCAGACTTGGTTAGTACTTGAATGGGAGACCATCAAAAATCCCAATCCCAATCCTAATGGGATGATGGACAACTGAAAAAACAGATCAGAAGAAAGCAAGAACCACCTGCTTCTGTACTATTGGTAAGAAAACTCATGGAAATGCTAAGGTAATCACCAAGCATTAAACCTTTTTTTTACCAGCTATTTTATTCAGGATTACTGTTTTCAAACAGCTGTTTTGATTATAGCCAATAGGATCATTTAACAGGTTCTGGCTGTTTATTGTGAAATAGATGAATCCTTCCATTTGACAATATATTTGATGGCACAATAACATCCATACATAATATTCAGAAAATTAAATCTCAGACCATTAAAGGTCTTAGATTATTGAGGGCTTAATAACTGATATTGTATACTGTACTCATTTACTTGTTTTTCCTCCTCTAATTTGAATTCTGTTTTCCATTTCCCATACTCAACAAGAAGTACAATTTCCCTTTAATTTCTGTGTACATAGTCTATGTTATTTATACAAGAGGAACCAGAGCTGATCTGTAAAAATACTGATGACCATTAAATTGCAGCAAAGAGTTATGATTCCTGAAGAGCTCCTCTGCCGTCTAGTGAACATCTTAGTTTTTACAGGCCAAACATGGTTGTATCATACTTGCCAACTCTACCGCTTTGGGCGGTAGACTACCGCTTTTTAGAGGTTTTGAAAGGCTACCGATTTTCTCTTCTGATCTACCGATTTTGTAGCAAACCTACCATAAAATGAAATGGAAGTCATATTTTCCCTTCATTGTGCGTTGATTCCCTAAAATAAGCTAGTAATTAGAATACTAAATGATAATTTCAAGGAACTCGTTCCTCAAAAACGCCGTATTCCGTCTTCACCCCCCTCCCACACCCTCCCCCCCTCGCGCGCAAGCGCGCTCGGGCTTGGTCGCTTCGCTCCCTCGCAAAATCTACCTCTTCAGGATTCCAAAATGTTGGCAAGTATGTTGTATTTATATAGGTAGTCCTCAACTTGCAACAGTTTGTTTAGAAACTGTTCAAAGTTACAACGGCACTAAAAATGCGACATGATCATTTTTCAGCTATTACCAGGGGTGGGATTCTACCAGTTCCCACCTATTAGCTAGAACAGGTTGTTAACATTCTAAGCAGTTCAGAGAACCAGTTGTTAGAAGAAATTACTGACCTAATCCTGTAATGAAGACAGGAAGGAAACATTCTGGTGTTGCTTACAGAATCTGCCTCTCTGTTAACCCTCATTACATTCTTGGCAGGACTAGACTTCCTGTCTCTGGAACTTCTCTGGAGTTTTTTTCCCTCCTTTGCTGGTACTTTGCTTGTGTGGAGTGACCATTGAAAAAAGTGACTTATGACCATTTTTCACACTTACTATTGTTGCAGCATCCCCACAGTTATGAGAGGCCAGGCAAGGAGATGCATGCCTCAATGTGAGTGAAATTGAGTTGGCCACGCTCAGCCAATAACATGACCACCAAGCCATGTCTACCCAGTCACATGACCACCAAGCCACGCCCACCACCTAAGCCACACCCACAGAGCCGGTTGTTAAAAATTTTGAATCACACCCCTGGTTATGGTGGTTGTAGCATCCCCATGATCATGTGATCAAAATTTAGATTCTTGGCAAGGCATTCATATTTATGACTATTGCTGTGTCCCAAGGTCATGTGATCAACTTTTGCTACCTTCTCACAAGCAAAGTCAATGGGGAAGCCAGGTTCATTTAACAGTTGGGTTACTAACTTAACAACTGCAATGATTCACTTAACAATTGCAGCAAGAAAAGTTGTAAAATAGAGCAAAACTTATTTAACAAATGTTTCACTTAACAACAGAAATTTTGGATTCAATTGTTGTAAATTGTACTGAATATAGATTCCTAAAACTAAATCTAGGATTGCTAATAATATTCATTCCATGCCTGTGGAAAGTTAGCTTCCTATATTATATTATACACTACACTATCCATAACAAGAAGCTATTATGAGGATTATGAATAAAGGCAAGCTGTAGATACCAAAGAGGAATACTTTAAGATCATCAGAAAACTTAAAACAAAAAAAAATGGAAATATATAGAGCTCTCATCTCACACTACTATTCTGCAGTCATTTTAGCTCCTCTGTTTTTTTAGTGAAGATAAGAGTTACCTACATTCAGCAAATTAATGAGCAAATTTGAGCCTATCTTATTTCATCCATTGCTACCCTGTCGCTTGGTCAAAACAAGATAAAGTTGCAAAATATTGAAATAGTATTTTAATGATATTAAATAATTATAGGGGTTGTCAATTTTTGACTGTAAATCAACACTGGATTCCTGAAATATCTTCCTATTTGGTACTTGCTAGAAATACATGCTATTATCTTATTTATCTGTTACATTTTTAAAATTGATAATTTGACTTCAAAGGGCTATGCTACAATTTTATGAACACTTGGGAATAATTCCCTTTCAACATTGTGAGACTTGCATGCTAGTACACATATGTTATAATTTTGCTATTAAATATTCATCTTAAAATATGTGAAGGACTCTTACAACATTTCTGGTACTGATATCTATTGACTAATTCCTATGCAGCCCACAACAAAAGATAAATTTCTAGTAAATACTGCAAATGCAATACCTAACCATTGCAAATAAAGCTTTTAAGCTATTTGCATAAACCCATTTTTTCTGTATATATTCATTAGTGAATTGCATGCATGCCATTAAATGTTTTGCTTTTCCATTTTGTAGCAAATGTCTGAAACATTCTCTACTTTTTCAGGTTATTAAGAAAGGCAGCTGTTTTTCATATATTTATCTTTGCTATGCAAATTAATGTATTTTGATTAGCTGCATATATCTTAGATTGTTTTTTCAAATATCAGAATTAAAGATAAACTTGATCCAGTAATAGATTCATTTGTTAAGTATTTATATTTAATCTGCAAACCACTATTTAAACACTATTGAAGCATATTTTTACCAAAGAATACACCCATTTGGCAAATGAAATAGTGTGGTATAAATATGCCATTGTTTCGCTTTTTAAAAAAGTCGGAGGTATTGTAAATTCCACTTTGACACCCTCATGTAATAAATGTATATCTTGTCAAGATTCCACCCCCTACCTTTTGAAATGCAATGGTGAAAAATAGGATTTATTGTATATGTTTTGCTGCTTCTAGTCAGAGAATTCAAGAAAAGCCTGTTCTTGTGTGGCAGGTGCATTGCAGTTGAGGTGCCGCATGAAGCAGCTCTCTCTCACTCCTACTCGGTTACTATCAGTCATTGCACTACAGTAACCTCAGTCTGTGATGCTGGGGCAGTGACGAAACAATGGTTGATTGGTTGCACTGTATCTGTTGCTAAGATGAGTGAGGAAAGGAAGGAAGGATTGCCAGAGAAAAATGTACATTCTTCTTCACTAAATGTTATAACTAAATGTTATAGTCAGATTGCTTACATTTTCTGATGGTAACACATCTTAGTTAACTAAAGATTTAACCATCTTTAAAAAAAAAATAGTAAATACCCAATTAGGATATAGTAACTCACTTAGAAAGAGATAGTGCTAAGGGCATCTTTTTTAAAAAAAACTAAACTCTGCTTGATCTATTTAATTGTCTTTATTCTAAACCAGTAAATATAATGAAACATTTTTGTTGCTGCAACAGCTGCACATTTTAGTGTTGGACCTCAAAGATCTGAATCTTAGATCCAGTGAGTTATCTGATATTGGGAAAGCAGAAATTAGCAGATGCTTTTTCCTTTTTCATATCAACTGAAGATGGCAGAAGAAAATCTTTTCTCCTTTTAAAAATGATATTTTTATAAATAGCCTGATCTTACACTGGTTTGATTAATTTAAATTGATTGCAGTGCATTCTTGCAATATCAATAGCTAGGTGTTGCTTCCCATTGTTTGGTGAATTTAATCTAGTTATTTACTTTGGGAAGAAAAGAGAAATGCTTGTGTTGTGAACAAAATACACCCTGGAACAACTTACACAAATTCACAGATCTATGATTAATAAATTCAAGGCTAAATGGCTCTGGACTTGATCATTGTGGCTCTATTAAAATAAACACAAGCACATTGTAACTTTTTAATCTCATTATTTCAGTGGATTTACTTTAAAAATGACTATTTATTTATATATATTTATATATTAAATTTATATGGCTGTTCAACTCAGTCATGGTGACTCGAGATGGCTCACAGAAATCAAATCCCAATACAAATCCCAATAAAGCCCTGCACCCCAACTATTTTTGTGTCTATCTTTGTATCTTTATGATGTGTCTTGAACCAGTTTCATATACAGTACGTTGTATTACTGTGGCTTCCAAAGAATCAGCGCAAGTGTTAAAAATGTGTGTCTGGAAGTGGCAGTAGATATCTTACCACTCAAAGATAATCTTTGGCTACTTGGATTTCTATTGTCAGTAAGACTCAGGAAGCACCCCATCTTTCATCCTGATGCCTCAAGGAAGAACAGTTCCATCTAGGACAGATCACACCTTTTGCAATCCTGGGAGCCATCCAATCCGAAATTTTGTTCAGATTGGGATGCTTCAGTAGCAACCTGCAAGTATTTGTTCTGGCCAAGTACCATAGTCCCCAGGAAACAATTGCCTTCTGGCTGTGCCTTCTCAATGGCCAATCCATTTCCTTTTGAGGAACAGTCCTTAAAAGGGTTCACATATTGTGTATATGTGTACATAATATGTGTACAGAGTTTTCAAAATTATATATGAATGCATTGTATATGTATTATATATGTATTGTATGTATATGTATGTATGTATTATATATGCATGTATTGTTTAGCTTGTATGTATATGCAGACACAACAATAAGGTTTAACATCAAAATACCTTTTTTGCATTATCCTAGGTTTGGCTCAGTAATGTTTGCTACAGCTTTTATTATAAAGGGTCTTTCAGTAGTGGGGGGGGTGAGTAATGACCCATATGAAAGGGTGTAGCCAATCAAAATGGAAGAGTTTGTCTAAAAGAAAATAAAATGCATAGGGTAACTGGATAGCAAACTTATGCTGGCATAAATTGTAAAGCAGTGGTCCACAATCTTTTTGGCACCAGGGACCAGTTTCCTGGAAAATAATTTTTCCACGGACCAGTGGGAGGAGCGCACAATCTATATCCCATGCATGCACAGTTTTGCTCACCCACTGCTCACCTCCAGCTAAACGGCACTGTTTCCTAAAAGGCCATGGACTGATATCAATCTGGGGCCTGGGGACCCCTGCTGTAAAGTATTATAGTACTTTCAACTCAACATTAAGCACAAGGACATTTACAGTAGAGTGAGGACAAGTAATAATGACAGTGTTTAGTGTGCAGTTTTGCAGAAATGGTTGGTAGCCTGTATTTACAATAGGGTAACTTAGAAATATGGATTTCAACAGTTCTTAAATAAATCTGGTTTCCCCATTGATTTTGCTTGTCAGAAGGTTGCAAAAGGTTCCAAGGTTGCCTCTATATTATGTTATTATCTAAACTGATCTGAAATGCTGAATGTAGGTCAGTTAGACTTTGGAAACAGAAGGTGGTTTAGATTTATTTCAACAGTTCTTAAATAAATCTGGTTTCCCCGTTGATTTTGCTTGTCAGAAGGTTGCAAAAGGTGATCCCATGACACTGCAACTATCATACATGTGAATCAGTTGTCAAGCATCTGAATGTAAATCACATAACTATGGAGATGCTTTATATGTAAACCTGATGTTAATGTGCTCTTCTCCTATCCCATGTTTATTTTCTGCACATGTATTTCTGTATTGCTCAAGTATGTTTTTGTATTTGACAATCCATAAGTAGATCCTAAGAAGTCTATAAGGGGGGTGGGGTGCATAAGTGCACAATCGTGCCTGTTGTCCCCATTTATTGTATTCTTATTCATGTTTATACTTATACCTATTATCTTGTAAGCGATTGACAAATCAAATAAATAAAATAAATAAATCGATACTTATGATACTCAAAAAGAACCCAACAACCCTTCATCCCTTCTCTTCTGGAATCTACTCAATTGAATTGGGGGTGGGGGAAGAGTCCATAATATTTGTATAAATTGGCAGTCACTCAAAATATTAAAATCATGAATCATGCAAGCATTCTCTTGTTGTTTCTCCCTTTATCTGGTAAAAAAAAAAGCAAATGGGCAAGTAGTGATTTCTGAGCAAAGTATAACTTCTTCAGGTGGATGGTCGGAAGGTTGCCTCATGGAAGACATCCCAGAAACACTTTCATGTAGTCTGGCATCTACAGGGTTATTATAATTATTCATTGACCTATTTAAAAGGCTCACTCTGGTCTGAGCTGCAACAGTGCTATATACATATTTGCATTTGCCTTAATCTTTCTCACATAATCCTAGTGCCTATTATTGAGAGTCAGATTCTAATATGTTTTGACTATTTGCAAGTCTACCAGATTGCACTTTATTCAACTTTTTGAGTAGGCTAGCACTGAAGACTTTGACAGATGATATCAAGAAACATTATAGCCCAGTGATGGCTAACCTTTTCGGTACCGAGTGCCCAAAGCACATGCACGCATGAATACGCATGTATACGCATGTGCAAAACCCAAAATGCTATGTGCACACATCCCCGTGCATGCACCCGTGTCCCCCGTATGTGCCCATGCATGTGCTGCAGAGACCTAAAGACCAGCTGGCTGACAGGAGGCATGCACTCATGCACAGCTGAGCTGAGCTGAGCTGGGGAGACGGCTCGTGTGCCGGCAGAGAGGTCTCTGCATGCCACCTCTGACACACATGCCATAGGTTTTCTATCATGGTTATAATCGCTTATTTTCTCAACTTTTTATGTTACCTGATTATTTATCTGCAGTGAAAAAATAAGATTACTATGACCTGATCTTTATGAATTCAAACTAATTTCTGGAAATGGTAGCGCTTTTCCTATATGCTTACAAACATAGTGCTTGACAATCTGTTCTGATACTTTGGGTCCCCACACCATTGCAATACCTGAAAGTCAGGTTAGGGACAGATTGTCATGGAGAAAATGGGTCAGAAAAGGTTTATGGATGAAACTGTTGACAATTGCTGTCAATAGTTATTATTTTGGATATGTTTGCCACCTTGAGTTATTTGTAAAAATAATAAAGGATATAAACAAACAAATAAATAAAATTATGCTATATTCTGTTGTATTAGAGCGGGGGCTTTCAAACTTTTTCACAGAATCTATAAGTTAAAAATAGCAGCAAAATGTTTTCCAAAACCTCTGATCAAGAGATTATGCTTTAGAGATAGAAAACTGGCTGGGTTGAAGAGATATTTTTTTCATTCTTAGTTTCTTAGTGGAACTGAATATATTTTTCATAGACCTTAAAGTTCCATGGAACACATTTTGAAAAACCCTGGACTGATTCATTATAAAATAACTCCTATGACTGAATTTCATGCCTTGCCAAGTACAACAGAAGTGCATATTAAAATGAAAACTTCATATGGGGGCAAGAGGTGGGTGGGAAGAGACATTTATTTATTTTATTGATTTATTTGATTTGTATAGCTGACTTTTTTTAAACCATAAAAACAAAACGGTACAACATAAATATTTACAACACTAAGTAAAAATGGTAATACAGCTCTTAATACAGCAGGAAATGGAGTTCTTAACACAGTTGGAGCTCTATGCCCAGGCACATAACCAAGATTCAAAGCCCCGATAAATGCCAACAATTTCAGGGTCGTCCTGATATCTGAAGGGGAATATTCCAGAGGACAGGGTTACGACAGAGAAAGCATGTCTCCTGCCAGCTGACAGCTGAAGGAATCCAAATCCCAACCTGCCTGCCTGAGTTGAATGGATAGAAACAACTGGAAGAAAAGAGTCTTTAAGGGAACCTGGCCTCACCTTGAATTGCACCTGGAAACACACTGTCAACCAAGCACTGGTATTATATGTATTGAATATCTGACACTTTGCTACCCATACAGCTGCATTCTGCAGCAGTTGAATCTTCCAAATGCTCTTCAAGAGCAGCCCCATCTATAGCACATTGCAATAATCCATATGTATGGGTCATGAGGTCATGAGTAACTGAGAAAAAAGCCACATGATCAAGATCCAGAAATGATGCTTAACAAGTTGCTTTAAATACTATGAGAGTCCGTGGGACTAGGAAATGGTGAGTAGAGTAGAGCAGAGCAGAGCAGAGCAGAGCAGAATAGAACAGCATAGAAAATACCTTGGAGGTCTTCTAGTCCAGAGGTCCCCAACTTTTCAGACCTCAGGGACCACTAAATTCATAATTTTAAATCCCACAGACCACTAATATGAATCCAGCACGCCGGTGGCTGAAGAGCCTGGACACCCAGTGACGGGATGGGGTCCTTCAGGCACTTAGCGTGGCCATCTGATTCTGCAACCTTAAACACTGAAAGAGCCATTTGGACCCATTTCCCACATAAAATAAAACACCGGAATATCTCCCCCTCCATCACACACACATACCTCTCATCTCATCTCTCTGTATTTCTCGTTCTCTCTCTCATCTTCTCAGTATCTCTCTCACACACACATCTCTCTCTCTCATCTCTCTGTATCTCTCCCTTTCTCTCTTCTCTCTCATCTCTATCTCTGTTGCTGCGGAGAGGAAGTCACGTGTCTCCCAGTCACGCAGGACCAACAAGGGCCGGAAGAAACACCAGTGAGATCCAACAAGAGATGAAGCCTTGCTCCTGTCCTGCAATATGGAGCGAACCTCCTTTCTCAGGCCAGATGAGTGAGTGGGAGGGGAGGGCAAGGGGCTGGGCCAGCCAGTGGTGGATTCAGCCAAAGGAAGCCACAGCAGGGGGAAGAAAGATTGGGTTGCCAACACGTGTTGCTTTGGCCTGCCTTGCCACCACCACCACCACCTCTTGCCACAACAGCACCATTACCTTGTTCTGGCCAGAAAGGGCTGCGCTGCTCCTTGCACTGAGCATCTCCTGCAAAGTTGCAAGTTGCACATTCCTCCCTCTATGGCGGAGATTTTCAGCACCACCACAAGCTGCCTGGCCGGTCCCATAATCCAGAGCTCTACGACTGGCCCATTGGTCATCCCGGAGCAGCTCCTCCACCCAGGTGTGCCGCAGACCACCAACATTTTCTTGCAGACCACCAGTTGGGGACCTCTTTTCTCGTCCACATCCTATACCATTTCATACAAATGACTTTACCATTTCAGACTCTCCTTAAAAATTCCAGTGATGAAGTACCCACAACTTCTAAGGGAAGCCACTTCGCTGGTTAATTGTTCTCATTGTTAGGAAGTTTCTCCTTAATTTTAGGTTGCTTCTCTCTTTGATTTGTTTCCATCCATTGTTTCTTCCTGTTTTGCTTTTAAAAATAAGTTGAACCCTTCTTCTTTGTGGCAGCCCCTCAAATACCGGAATACTGCTATCATGTCACCCCTAGTCCTTATTTTTTCTAGACTAGCCAAACCCAAATCCTGCAATTGTTCTTTATATGTTTTACTCTCCAGGCATTTAATCATCTTAGTTTCTCTTAATTACATTCTATGTGATTTAAAAAATTATTTTCATGATTCTGACACATGGATTAAAAGACATATCAGATAACAGTATAACAACATGATTTATAGCTAAAAAAAGGAAATAAAGTCAAGCTTGACTTGTATATTTGTGAAGCTACCTTTCTTAGATAAATACTACCCAACCAATTGTCTGACCAGAAAATGCCTGCTGAAGATATGGAAGTGGACATTCGCTGTGGGAGCTTCTGTCTCTTGGAACAACTAATCAAATTGGCAGTTTTACTCTTATTTGTTCACTGTACACAACGATATTGTATTGCATTTTACTCTAACCTGATGCCTTCTAGGTATGTGTGGAGTCTGTGTTATGGATTAAACCATCGCAGTGGGACAACCCTAAACAGCTTCGTCTTACAGCAGGCTTGTAATCCTGCAATTCTCATTGGCTGTGAATAGCGAGTTGTGATTTGTCAGGTTTGGCCAGTCTGATTGGCTGTTAACGGGAACCCCTGATTGGACACTTGTGAAAGCGATAGACTCAGTTCATTGGTTGTTTAACGGCAGCAAGCTCTATAAAAGAGCTACTGCTGCCCAGGTCTTTTACTCCGTTCTTTCTTGTTAAATAAAGAGTTGAAGTCACCATCCAATGTCTCGTCTCCGTTCTTTGCGCCCATGCCCAGGACTTAACACTGGTGATGAGGATGGGATGCGGAGATGATAGAGCTGACTAGAACATATCAGACAAAGACAGAGCACGTGGCGAAAGAGCACACGCAACAGACAGCAAGATGACTAGCGGCGCCATACCACCCACTCCATTCGACCCAGCAACCGAAGACTGGGACTCGTATAGAGACCACTTCCAGATGTTCCTGGAGACCAACAATTTAAAAGATGCTACGTCTGGCAAGAAACAAGCGGTGTTCCTGACTCATTGTGGCCCCGCCATTTTCAAAATGGCTAAAGCATTAGCAAAACCAGCGGAAGTGAAGACCGTGGATTGGGACACCCTCGCTCCAATCCTCAGGGCCCATTACGCACCCGCAGTACCTACACTGATACAAAGACACGAATTTTACCAGAGGGACCAACGTAAGGACGAGAGCGTTTGTAATTTCGTAGCTGACCTCCGGAACTTAGGAGGCCTTTGTGGTTTTGTAAACTTAGAGGAAGCCCTAAGAGACCGAATAGTTCTGGGATTAAATGCACCGCATGTGCAGAGTATGCTGATGGCGAAAGGCGACATCAGCCTTACAGATGTCATTGCCGCTACTGCCGCAGAAGCAACCAGGAAGTCAGCCACTCGAATGCACCGAGCGAACGCACCGCTTCGCCAACTCGCCGATGAGGTCCCACTCACCACTGAGAAGCACGCTACCACGACCCACCACGAAGACCTCGAGTCATCCTCAGACAGTGATGAAGAGGAGGTCAACCGGCTCCGCTCAGAACGAGAGCAAAGGAACCAGCGACGTCCGCACCAATGTGCGGGTTGCGGGGCAAACCACCCGTGATCGGACTGCAAATTCCTCGACGCACTCTGCCGTAACTGTGGGAAAAAAGGCCACATCGCAAAGGTCTGCAGAAGCCGACGAGAGTCCAGTCCCAACCGAAAGGAGAACAGCCTCCGTCGGGAGATAGGCAAACCTCCTGAGAACCGGGACCGTCTGAACCACCAATGGAACAACCACTACTACTACAGAAACCAAGCACCTGCCTTTTCAACGAGATGAGAAGAGGCCCACCAAACCATTATCATCGGCCACGCTTCATCGTTCGATGCAAGGAAGATACGCATGAAGGTTACTATTGAGAATCGACCATGTGTGATGGAAGTCGATTTGGGATCATCCCTGTCAATGGTATCCTGGAAAACCCTCAAACAGCTGATCCCTGCCATTTTCTGCCAGGACCTCAGCACGCAGCAATTCGTCCTGAAAGATTATCAGGGAAACAGAATCCCAGTTGTCGGTTCCAGCGACGTCCAAGTATCATTCAAGGACCGCACAGCAACGCTTCCCCTGACTGTCATCGATTGTGACCGACCCAGCTTGTTAGGGTTACAGTGGTTCGCCCCACTCGGAATTGAACTAGCCGGCATACACCATACCGGAAATGACGACTGGGAAGAGACTCTCATCCAGGAATTCCAGGACATGTTCACAAGAACATTAGGCAAGTACAAGGGGACCCCTATATCGTTTAATCTCAGCCCCGATGTAGCTCCCATTCGGCTTAAGCCCCGTCAAGTACCTTTTGCCTTAAAACCTAAAATAAACTAGATAAACTGATAGCCCAGGGCGTATTGGAACCGATTGACCATGACCGTTGGGAAATCCCGATAGTAACGCCCATGAAGCCAGATGGTTCGTTAAGAATTTGTGGGGACTATCGGGCCACCCTAAATCATGCTCTTCAACAGAGCGCTTATCCAGTCCCGGTGGTTCAACACCTTCTTCATTCCCTGGGTGGTGGAAAAATATTTGCAAAATTGGACTTAGCTCAGGCGTACCAGCAACTCCTTGTGGATGCAGTAACTGCAGAAGCCCAGACAATAGTTACACATAGAGGCGCTTTTTAGTGCAATAGACTCCAATTCGGAGTAAGCGTGGCGCCGGGCATTTTCCAAAGTTTAATGGAGAGACTATTACAAGGCATAA
>BHEV01011179.1:0-10258 GCA_004319985.1 Emydocephalus ijimae
ATGATGAATGAGACTTCATCGAAACGTTGCCTAGATACTTCCAACCTTACGCGGGAGAAAACCCGAATAACCAAAGATTCATTCATATATATATATATATATATATATATATATATATATACACACACACACACATATATATAAATATATACATATATACATACATAAATATACACACACACACACACAAACACACATATAATTTATTTGATTTGTCAATCGCTTACAAGATACAGGTATAAGAATAAACATAGTTTTGAATACATGAGATAGATACTTATAAGAAAAATAAAAAGAAACAATAGGACAGGGACGGTAGGCACATTGGTGCGTTTATGCATGCCCCCTATAGACCTCTTAGGAAGGTGGTGAGGTCAATAGTAGACAGTCTAAGGTTAAAGTTTTTGGAGTTTGGGGAAGAAACCATAGAGTCAGGTAGAGTATTCCAAACATTGACCACTCTGTTGCTGAAGTCGTATTTTCTGCAGTCAAGATTGGTACAGTTAACCTTGAGTTTGTATCTATTGTGTGCTCTTGTATTGTAATGATTGAAGCTGAAGCATTTGCAGGTAGGACATATCTGAATTAGTAAACCTAAAAAGCTGAAGAATTTCTGCTACTCATATTTTTAAAAACTGAATGAGAAGGCACAGGCATTTATAATCATACCAAAGTGATGAAACATGGCATCTTGACATCACAAAGCAAGCTCTAGACTTTTGTGCCAAGGTCACAACATCATGTGAAAGTGTACAGAGAACGGAATTTGCATCATAATATTTTGCCAACCCACCTGTTTCCAATGATGGCTATGCCAGTAGAGCAATTTTATTCATTGTTATTTATTAAACTAAAATGTATAGCTTTTTGGTATATTTACCAAAAAGGAATTCTGGGCATCAGATTTAATCAATACTTTTGCAGTGTTGCAATCAGATGTAGAACATAGAACAATGCTCCCTCATGCCCAATATGCATCCCACTAGGACTACTCAAATGTGTAGCTGTACCTTTATCTGCCTGATTCTAGAATAAATGGGGGAATACAGTGGTTGTCAGTTTTACCCTGCATCAGGTGTATTGGAGGATCAATGGTTTTTCTTCTCTGATCTGGCTTATCTCTGATTGCTCTTTGTGCCCTATTCTGATTTTGTAGTTCCCTGTTAAACCATTCTCCAACATTACAATTCGCTGAAAAGACCTCTGCTATAGCACCTGCAAGAGAAGGGAACCCTAACATGCAGTAATGATTGGCAGAGATAACTAGAAATCTCTGCATGCATCTGTATATGCTATGAAAAATCTCATCATATCCTTTAACTGGCTGAAATAGTGCATCACAGAACAACACTTTTTGAATCAAAGTATCTCAAATGGGCTAACTTACAGAATGCATCCAACATCTGGGATCCTGTGCTGCCCCACTCACTCACACACATGTAGGTATACGTGTGGTTTGTAGAGAGTTTTATTGATGTTCCCCAGCAGTTCCCTTCACCCTGCGTCAGAACTGCCCCAAATAAAGCCTGCCACAAGCAAGAAAAGATTAATCCACAAGGCAATGGCCAATAGTCCATAAAACAACTGGAAAGCTGCTCCAACAAGTAAGGCCACTAAACAAACTTAAAGCCACCAGGCAAAACTGAAAGTATATCCACAACAGGTCACTTGTCAAGAGAAGTTCACAGTCTCAAAAGTCAAGCAGGAAGCAATGAAATTTAAGAAGTTTGTGGCTGCTTCAATGCAACTGTATGCTGCTGGGCTGCTACTGCAGTCATATAATCTTCATTTTCAACATTCTACGACAGTTTTTCAGCCAGTCTCACAATCTTTTGCTACCTCTCCCACCCAGCCACCAATCTCACATGCTTTCCCTGACTCATGTGGCTCCTCCTGTCACACACACTTCTTAAGCCATCCTGCTCCTTGGGCTTAACTTAACCCCATATAACTTCCATTACCCATGCCCCTCCTTGCACCTTCCTCCTGCATGTAACACCTCTTGGCTACCCATCACATACTATTCCCAACCTGTACTGCCCAATGTGTGCCATCCCTAACCTTCATGGTACCTCTTGCATACTCGCAGTCACCCTTTCTAACCTCTACTACCAGCCCTGCATTTGCTCTGACCATCTCTCACACACCCTTTCTGACCCATGGAGCCCTCCCTTCATGCTCTAATTGACCCACATGACACTTTTTGTGCTCCTTTTGGGTAATCTTCCTGACCTATGCTGCCCACATGTACACAATCCACAACTCAAGCAGCATCATTGCACCCCCCACACCCTTCCCAAACTATATGGCAGCTCTCATGTACCCTTAAATACTATTCCTGATCTGCACTACTGCATATCGCCTCATTCCCTTCATCACCCAGCAGCAGCCATTTATCTGCCTGATGGTTTTATACATGCAATTCATTGCTTGCTTTCTCCCTGAAAGCTTCCCCCAACCTGAGTAATTGGGAAAGCTGGCAGGAATTCAAGGGCGGGAGGGAGGAGTCAAAGCCATAAACCTTGAGACCCAGGATATGAATGTGATTGGAGGAGTCCATATACACTGCTCAAAGAAATAAAGGGAACACTTAAACAACACAATGTAAATCCAAGTCAATCACACTTCTGTGAAATCAAACTGTCCACTTAGGTAGCAACACTAACTGACAATCAATTTCACATGCTATTGTGCAAATGGAATAGACGACAGGTGGAAAGCATAGGCAGTTAGCAAGACATCCCCAATAAAGGAGTGGTTCTGCAGGTGGTGACCACAGACCACTTCTTAGTTCCTATGCTTTCTGGCTTATGGTTTGGTCACTTTTGAATGCTGGTGGTGCTTTCACTCTCGTGGTAGCATGAGACAGAGTCTACAACCCACACAAGTGGCTCAGATAGTGCAGCTCATCCAGGATGGCACATCAATGCGAGCTGTGGCAAGAAGGTTTATTGTGTCTGTCAGCGTAGTGTCCAGAAAATGGAGGTGCTACCAGGAGACAGGCCAATACATTAGGAGACATGGAGGAGGCCATAGGAGGGCAACAACCCAGCATCAGGACCGTTACCTCCACCTTTGTGCAAGGAGGGACAGGAGGAGCACTGCCAGAGCAAAATGACCTCCAACGGACCACAAATGTGCATGTGGCTGCTCAAATGGTCAGGAACAGACTCCATGAGGGTGGTATGAGGGCCCGACGTCCACAGGTGGGGGTTGTGCTTACTGCCCAACACCATACAAGACGTTTGGCATTTGCCAGAGAATACCAAGATTGGCAAATTCGCCACTGGCACCCTGTGCTCTTCACAGATAAAAACAAGTTCACACTGTGACAGATGTGACAGGGTCTGGAGACACCATGGAGAACTTTCTGCTGCCTGCAACATCCTCCAGCATGACCGGTTTGGCAGTGGGTCAGTAATGATATGGGGTGGCATTTCTTTAGGCGCTGCACAGCCCTCCATGTGCTGGCCAGAGGTAGCCTGACTGCCAATAGGTACTGAGATGAGATCCTCAGACCCATTGTGAGACCATATGCTGGTGCAGTTGGTCCTGGGTTGCTTCTAATGCAAGACAATGCTAGACCTCATGTGGCTGGAGTGTGTCAACAGTTCCTGCAAAACGAAGGTATTGATGCTATGGACTGGCCCGCCCGTTCCCCAGACCTGAATCCAATTGAGCACATCTGGGACATCCTGTTTTGCTCCATCCACCCATGTCACATTGCACCACAGACTGTCCAGGAGTTGGGGGATGCTTTAGTCCAGGTGTGGGAGGAGATCCCTCAGGAGACCATCCGCCACCTCATCAGAAGCATGCCTAGGCATTGTAGGGAGGTCATATAGGCACGTGGAGGCCACACACACTACTGAGCCTCATTTTGACTTGTTTTAAGGACATTACATCAAAGTTGGATCAGCCTGTTGTGTTTTTTTCCACTTTAATTTTGAGTGTAACTCCAAATCTAGACTTCCATGGGTTGCTAAATTTGATTTCCATTGATAATTTTTGTGTGATTTTGTTGTCAGCACATTCAACTATGTAATGAACAAAGTATTTAATAAGAATATTTCATTCATTCAGATCTAGGATGTCTTATTTTTGTGTTCCCTTTATTTTTTTGAGCAGTGTATTTGGTTGGAATCTATAGCATTCCCCACTTAGATGAAACTATCAGGCAAGTTAATTCAGCTCCATTTACAATAAACTATACATGCTATGGAATTGCTCGAGAGATGCTCAAGGAGATGAAGCCAACGATGAGTGCCTGCTTGTAAAGGGGTCCCAGCTTACACAACATATATGCTGTGGACTTGCTCAAAAAAAAATCCTAAAGAACGTATAGCCAAATTGAGTACTTGGTTGTAGAGGGATCCAATCTGACAGCATATGTGTCAGTACGTGTTGATATCTTGTCTTTTCACAACAGGGGCTATATCAAAAGAAAATTGATTAAACCTCACATAAAACATTTGGAAACTGAACAGAAGTACCCTCACTCATTGGTGTCCTGCATGAATGTCACATATCCCTATCCATGGAAGTGTTAGGTGAAGATAGTCAATTAAATAGTCTTCTAAAACTTCAGAAGCAGCGTTATCCCTCACTTTGCTGCATTGCAGCAAATACCAAGGGGGTAGGTGAGTAAGGAGGGATGCCCCCAAATGAGCACAGACATGGTACCAAAAAAAAAAAAAAGGGATAGGCCTTTGTAATCTGAAGTACTGCTTCTTCGTTGTTTCTGCCTGCCTGCCTGATGCATTCAGGACTCCAAGTTCCTTCTATTACACTTTGCCATATTGTGGGAACCTATGAAGTATGTATACTCTGTCTCCATCCCTGGTCTCTGGAATAGCATCGATTAGAGGTAGAAGATGCCCATCATGCTGGCTACACCTTGATCAAGTCAGGGTCTGTGTCAGTGGTGGGATTCAAAAAATTTTACTATCGGTTCTGTGGGCATAGCTAGTGGGTGTGGCCATATGACTAGGTGGGCGTAGCTTTTTGTTTTGCTTTTTGCAGCCCCCCCCCTTTTTTTTAGGCCTTCTGGACCTCAGGCAAGCCTCCTGGGAGGATGTTTTTGTTCCCAGAAGGCTTCCCTGGGGCTCAGGAAGACAGAAAACTGATCCGGGGGGGGCAGCAACCCCCACACTTCCTTTGGGTGCCTTCTGGGCCTCAGGGAAGCCTCCTGAGGGAGCATTTTTGCTCCCAGAAGGCTTCCCTGGGGCTCAGGAAGGTAGAAAACTGAGTCTGCTGGGGGCGCAACATCCCCCCACTCTTTGTTTTGGGGTCTCCCTGGAGCACTGGAAGGCAAAATATTGAGGGTTTTTTGTTTTTTGTTTGTCTTCCTGGGCCTCAAGGAAGCCTCCTGGGCGAAGCAGTAAGTAAGTGAGGGGAATCCTGGCGCAGTTGACCGTAGGAGCAGCTGATTGTCAGGAGGGGGGGAAGGAAATACCTTAAGGAGTGAATGGGTGGGCTGGCATTAGGCTGGCGGGGTGAGCAAGCATCAGGTGGGCGGGGCAAATGAGTAAGCAGCGCCTGGGCCGGGGGCATGGCCAGACAGAAGTTACTACTGGTTCTGCAACCCATGCCACATCCTTGCTATTAGT
The DNA here is from genome assembly GCA_004319985.1 of Emydocephalus ijimae. Taxonomy (NCBI): domain Eukaryota; kingdom Metazoa; phylum Chordata; class Lepidosauria; order Squamata; family Elapidae; genus Emydocephalus; species Emydocephalus ijimae. Next base: position 5,610 of record BHEV01011179.1, read on the forward strand.
TTGCCTGAACCAGTGTGAATTGGCTCAGACCACCACTGGTCTGAGTCATTTTGAAACTACCATGCAGTGCTCAGCTAGTTTTCAGATAGCAAAGCAGTCACCCAAACTACTCACACAGAAAGCAGGAGTCATCAGAAGGACAGTCAGATGATATGTCAGCAATATGTATGGCTCATATTCTATAGCAACCATCCATGTGAATTAACAGTAAGTCAAGGAAAACTGGGCAAGTAGTATACGATATATGAGTGATCATGTGTTGCATGCCTGGAGATACCCTGTGTCAAAGGCCCAAAATACATGCAAGAGTACCCAGAATATTCTCCATGTAATCTTCATGAGGAATCTCACCAAAGTTGCAGGAGTGTGGGGAGGGGGAGGTGAACCTCTCTAAAAACACAGGTTTAAAACCCACCAATGCCATTGGGAATTCCATACATTAGAAATCTGTGATCTTATATTAGAAGCCTACAGGTCTGCATTTGGTGGGCTGGAAATCATGGGGTACAGTGCCAGGTTTCCTTAGAAATAGTGATAGTAAATGAATCTCAATTGTAGGGTTAAGATTTCCACATACTGCTCTGCGACTTATCTTGCACCTAGTATCAGGGATTCTGCATGCTGATGGGTCCCCTATACACTGTTGACTTTTCCATGTCTCTTCCCCTCCCTTACCACTCCCAAGATGCATTTCTGATTACTTATGGAATGAAGCCCCCTACAACTCTCTGTCCCTCCTCTTTCAGGAATACATTCAGATTCCAGAATAACAGCTTGCTGCTTATCCTTTAATGGTACCATATAGGTAATTCAATTGCTACTGGTGTCAGTGAGCCACTAGATGGTACAGCACCTGATTAGCTGTTGTAATCACCATCAGTCAATTGCAAAAGGCAGCTTTACTTGGAACAGCTTATATATTGTGATGATACCTTTAACATGATCAAACAACAGTATCTGCCTTTGAGAAGGACTACCCAATTTAAAGATACTGTGCAGTTAGTCACTGAGTTTTACTATAATATCTATCTCCTATAAATGTTTCCTCCCCACCCCCTTTCCAGATTCACATCAAAAATGTTGTGTATACAGTAATTAATAAAGGTCTGAGCTTGAGGTAAAGTGCAGGGTTCTGGCCCTGCACTTCTGATTGGCTATCAGGCAGGTCGACCAGGATTGGTCAGCTCTAACGGTCCTGATTGGTCCTTAACTAAGAGTTCCTATGGGTTAAAAAGAGCTAGCGTTCTAGTTCTTTATTGGTTGAATCATACAGGAGATGCCTATATAAGGCAGAGTTAACCGTTGTTGTTATCCAAGTCACGATGTTAATAAAGAGCTGACGTTCACTGTTCACGATCGTCTCCAAGTTATTTCGACCCATGCCCAGTACTTAACAACAAACATTATCTCTTTTTTGCTTTCCATATTTTACACATTTTCCAGGGAAATCAGAAGAAGAAAGGGAAAATATCTGTAAGAAAATATTTGGAAGTTTACACAAAGGAGGCAATATTGCTTGGATGCCTGCCTAAAGTTCCATGACCATTATCATGTGAGTATAAGGGAACAAGAATTTCATTCAGGATTTTGTGGATACTATGAAATTAAAGTTCCCTTATCCATGCTTTACCCTACCCTGATTATTTTCTCAACGTTCATATTACACCTGCTTTTCTTTTGCTTTTTGACCTTAGAAATTCGCTCAGGATATTTCTCTCCTGAATTATATACTGTATTCTATCACCTTCCCCCATCCTAGTTCCATTTCAACATTCATGGCAGATGTATATCCCCTGTTTGTCACTTCTTTGAAGATCTCTGAATTCATTGTTTCAGTTCTGAGCCAGTTATTTCTTGCCCCAAGTCCATAACCTTGTTTCCCAACTTATATATGCAATGTTGCAATTTTCTTTTCATTTTATTGTACATCGCCCTTGAGATGTGAAATGTTTTGCCTGAATCTCATTTTGTCTCGTTTATCATGTAATCATCTACTTTAATTAATGTGTCCTGTCATATTGAAACAAATAATATTAGGTCTCATATGCCCCTTACTTTTCCTATTTCAAGGGAGGCCAGCCCACTTGTCTAAAATTCTTTCTCCACATCCATGTGCTCTTGACACACTGCTGTCTTGAGCACATCTCTCTTCTTCTGTGTCCTCATGGCAATGCCTTCTTCCCAACTCTAGTCCATGACCAACAAAACTTTAAGCTGTCTAACTGTACTGGTACTAATGTGAGAATTTTCTTCATATAAATCTGTTCAACTTTGTTATCCATTGTCCTAGAGGGAAGTCAGGTGATTACAGTGACTTGCAAAAGAAACAGTAGAGACAGCAGGGGACTGCAAGTTTCTTTTTTATAGAGTTTTCTGCTGAATCAAGGATAGGTGAATAACACCAACTCAACAGTAGGGAAAGGCCCCGAGGAGTGTTACTTTCCCTTCTACTTATGAATTTTGTAATTCCTGTTTCCAATTAATTTCTCATATTTTTCATTCAGCTCAGCATTTGATCCTTTCCAACATCTTTCTCCCCTCCAACCCATCCCCAGCATCTTACTTCCTGCTAGCATCCATGTATTTTTTTGTGTATAGATCTAGGTAGCTTGATGACATGGGGTTTAGAATTAAAAATGATTGGGCAAGATTAGGTAGAGTGCTATGAATCCCTTAGGCAGCTGATTTTGTGTGTGATGAAAAAAGGGCAGATGTTCAGGTGTTAATGTAATGTTCCTTTATTTTTACAAGTAGGAGAGAGGAAGAACTTGTGAATGTTCTTCCTTAGGTGACAATGTAACCTTCCAGCCTTATACATAGTGCAGCATGATTCAAAGGAGTTTGCTGTTCTCAGCCAGTGAAATCTTTCAGAAAATGCTGGCTACACCCTCTCTGCATCATAATGGGTGTCATGCTACAAAGACATGCTCAAACTCTCCTTGAGACCAAAAATTACAACACAGGTCTCATCATAAAATTGAAGTGTTAAAATTTAATAGAAACTCAATTTGTTAAAATGTCAGTTATAATTAGTGCATAATCACTTCAACATTTGTAAGTGACATTTTTACACATTTAAAAGATATTGGAACAAGGCCCTCTGTTATTTATTCACTTCTGGATTTAATAACACCTCAAAGAGCTTTACAGCTAGATGCAGCACCCACAACAAATCCAAGGATGATGTCTACACACTGTTTGATCATTAGCCAAAGTTGGCATTCTAAGCAAGAATCGAAGTATGTGGGCCCAGAAAAAAGACAGGCATGATATAATCTCCTGACTTGCATTAAGCAGAGATGTGCTGTGAAACACCAGCTTCTGTTCTTTACACTATCCAAATTAATAAATGTTAACAAGATATTAAAAAGAGAAATGAGTGGAAAACTAGAAACTAGATCATTGAACTGGTGATTTGTGGGATTCTCCTCCTCCTTTTAAAAAAATAAACTAAATATTTCACAAGGAAAGAAAATCGGGTCTGTAGAAACTGAAAAGCAGAACTACGCCATATCTTTGAAAACATTATTTCCAATACAAGCCGAATAGCATTTCTGCCTCTATGTAATTGAGGAATGGCAATGTTGACACGTATTATTATCACAGTGCTGTTTTTTCCTTTTATTAATGACATTCCTGTGTCAGTTCAGAAAAACTGCCCCAGGAACTGTTGATACAATTCTAGAGAAGAATTATTCATTCTGTCATTTGTACTTCTATAACTGTCTGGTTTGGTACAGCAACCAGGTAAAGACTTCAAAGGATAGTGTGGTGGGGAAGAACTGCAACCAGCCTGCCTTCCACTGACGATCTGCATACTGCATGGGTCAAAAAGAGAAATGAGAAAGTATCTACAGACACTGTTGTGAATGCATAAAGGTTAAATAAAGTTATCTTGAGCTTGGAGCTAAGTGCAGGGTTCTGGCCCTGCACTTCTGATTGGCTGTTAATGGCAGGATCGGATTGGCCCATTCAGGGGAATCTGATTGGCCATTAACGGAGCATTCGTATTGGTTAACGGAGCTAGCGCTCCTGGGTTGTTATTGGTTAAACAGTTATTGGGTTGCCTATATAAAGAAGGCTATCGCAGCCATCTGGTTGAGCTGTCACCATGTAAATAAAGAGTTGAAGTTCACCGTTTCACCGGCTCGTCTCCATTCTTTCTCGCCCATGCCTCAAACTTAACACTGGCGACGAGGATGGGATCTGGAGATGGCAGAGCTGACTGAAACAAGGAGAAGAAGCCGAGCACGTGACTGACGACGCACAACGCCGTAACCATGTCCAGCGGCGTCATACCACCTGCTCCGTTTGACCCAGCGCAAGAGGACTGGGAGTCCTATATGGATCGTTTCCAAATGTTTTTGGAAACTAACAATTTGAAGGATGCCTCAACTGGGAAGAAACGGGCGGTATTCCTAACGCATTGCGGACCAACCATATTTAAGATGGCTAAAGCACTAGCCAAGCCAGCTGAAGTGAAGGTTAAGGACTGGGACATCCTCAAACCCCTACTAAGAGCTCATTACGCACCAACCATGCCCACGCTCGTAAGACGGCACGAGTTCTACCAAAGAAACCAGCGAAAAGGAGAAAGTGTCGCCGACTTCATCGCAGACCTCCGAAACCTGGGAGGCCTCTGCGGGTTC
>BHEV01011180.1:0-31815 GCA_004319985.1 Emydocephalus ijimae
CCCCCCCTCTCTCTCTCTCTCTCCCTCTCTCTCTCTCTCTCTCTCTATCTATGATTTAAGTACCCAAAGAATATATTAAAAATCTGTTTACTATTGTTTCCTAGTATAAGATACAGAATAAAGGCCTCAACGTTATAGGAAGGCAGACCGTGTTTGAAAGTTATGAAAAACTTCCTAACAACAATAACAAAAGTTTCATAAAGGAACTGATTACTCAGAAACTGATGAGTGATGAGTTCCTCTTTGCTATATACACAAAGAAACTAAACATATCTGCTGCCTGCCAAGGAAACTTTAATTTGGATTTCTGCACCCAGTATGGGATTGAATTCGGTGGATAAAATGATTTTTTAAAATTCTATGATTAGTCCTATAGCCCAGGACTAATGCTGGATTTTGGAATTTTTGGAACTAAATTTTTGGAACAAATGCATTTTGAAATCCCTATGAAAGTAAGGAAATTTTTACCTATGAGCGTAAGCAGTTTTTCATCCAAGCCTAGGGAAATTCTATTAATGTGAAAGTGATATGTAGACTACGATCTTATGAATATTCATTAAAAAATAAAGTTCCTCTTGGTTCATGGACTCTATTCCCCATTAATACATTCAGGGCAACATTCCTAAATTATGCATGGTGATGATTACCCCTACTTGTAGTCCAAGATGTAAGTAAGAGAGTGGGACATATACCTTATTGCTCTAATGGCGCAGTGGTTAGAATATAGTATTGCAGGCTCAAGGTGGACTCAGCTTTCCATCCTTCCGAAGTTGATAAAATGACCCAGATTTTAGGGGGCAATATACTGATTCTGTAAACTGCTTAGAGAGAGCTGTAAAGCACTGTGAAACATGATATAAGTCTACGTGCTATTGCTATTTGGCGTCAAGAGGGTGAAAAAAATCAAGAAATGATAAAACACACCAAGAAATACAAGTGAAGCATCCAGGAAAGCTCTCCTATTGTCAGTGCCGGTAGGTAGAGCAGACTAGGAAAACAACTCTACAGGAAGACCAAAATGACACTTTATTGAAATAGGCTATACTAACAGAATCTTTCAAGACTGCTGGGAATGTACTTCCCCTGTTCTACCTCAATGAATCAGGGAGGCATTTGTCTGAGTCTCTACTGAGCACTATCTTGCTTCTCTTGGACTTAAGGAATGTTTCAGTCTGTTTGCCTAGGTACCAGTTCTTGCATACTTCAAGATAATCTCCCTGGCTTTCTATGATCATTGACTTGGAAAGCAGATTGAAAAATGCAACGGAAATAGAAGATAATTGATCTAAGTAACAAGGACCTGAATGACCCTAACAAAGTGGCCGTTTAAACAAACTGGTAACCTGGAGATGGATGGAATGCTGATAGACTACACCCTCCCTTCTCCCTCCTGTCCTTCAGAATATGTTGAAGTTGCCTCAAATACCTAAGGCTTCAAGATCTGGGCTTCAATAATCCTGATGGCCATTGGATAGCATCCAAGAGATAAAAGTTCTCTGTCTTGCTTTGTTTTATTTAGTGATAGTTTCTATACTAGCTATATGCATCCTAAATCAAAGCTGTCATTTAAAATCTAGTCCAATGTTTTTCAACCTTGACAATTTTAGGATGTGTGGACTGTAATTCCCCGAATTCCTCAGCTGACACATATTAACATTGCCAAGGTTGAAAAAGACAGATCTGGTCATGGGTCTGATCTGACATTCAATGTCAACATTCAGAAGTGTAGCCTCAGTCCATCTGGGGCAGGGGTCGCCAACCTTTTGGACCTCAGGGACCACCAAACTCATAATTTTAAATCCTGCGGACCAGAGACCCTGGGAAAATCCCAAAAATTCTGCAGGAAAATCCCCCACCTCATTTTCCTACTGATCGATCATTCTTTACTTGGGATCACAGGATGTGATCTCCAGCTCCATTCTCAGTGAGAGAGAGAGAGAGACTGACTGACTTTTGGCTTCATGCAAGGAAAGCAGCAGAAGTCTTTTTTTCTCTCCCCCAAATTCTGCCAAAAATGAGTCTTTGTGAGACTTGTTGCACTGGTGCAGCCTCTTGGAGCAGGATGCCTTGCAGGTTCCCAAAAACTCATTTCTGGCGGAGTTTGGGGGAGAGATAGAAAGACTTTTGCTGTTTTCCTTGCATGAAGCCAAAAGCAGAAGAAGAAAGAAGAGGAAAAAAGCAGCCGGGTGGCCAGGCCAGGTGCATGGGGCGAGTGGGGCAAGTTCCCCCCTCCACCCTTTACCCCCCTCACGACTTCGTGTTGTTTGCAATGCAAGCCTTGTGTTCCCACTGCAGCCTGGATTAATTGCTTTGGGGGTGACATTTCTCTGCGGAGCACCAAAATTTTCTCGCAGACCACCAGTGGTCCCCAGCTCACTGGTTGGCTACCACTGATCTGGAGCACACTGGTAATAGGAGGCTACCTGAGTAGTTGTGACAAAAGCAGCCCAGGTTGCTCAATTAAATATTATTTTAACTGTAGAATCACCTTTCTGCAATAACCTATGCTCTTTGGTGTTTCCTGGGAGAATAACTTCACGAATCTTAAACGTGTAAATTAATAATTCCAAAGGAAGAAAAAAATATATCATTTGATGACTTCGTCCTTGGGTCATTTTTTTTAACCCGTTAAGTTATTGCTCTAATATGCTGAATTAGCTCCATCATGAGGCGCTGTCGTATTACTCCGTCAAGAAAGGCAAACTTAATTTCTTGACGGAATCATACGAATAGCCGCCCCCCACCCCCACCCCACCCGTGACGTTTGCAGAAAACACCGCCGCGTCTATGCACCATATACAGCGTTTGGGCGGAACTTCGAAGGATAGGGGGCATGGCTTTCAACCAGGGTTGCGTTCAAGCCCCGCTTTTTGCCGAGCGGGGCGGGTCGGGGGGGTGGAGCCAGGGGCTCCGGGCAGGCGAAGCAAAGGGGCGGGGTTATTGTTAAATTAACGCCGCCTCTTTCAGCGCGCGTCCGGCACCTGCTGCTGCCGGCGAGGCAGAGGCAGAGGCAGAGAAACTCGGCTCGGCCGCCGCTGCCGCGCAAGCAGAAAGGACTTCTCGGATACCGTAATTCCCGCTCGGTTCCGCGAGCGCGCAAGACGAAAAAAAGTTCGCCCCTGGAAAAGAGCCGGCAGGTAAGCGCGCTGGGTTCGACCGTCCGACGCGTCTTCTCAGCTGCAGCTTGGGTTCGTACGGTCCGCTGGAAGCCTCGCTCTGAAGGGAGCTTACGCGAAGGTAAAAGGCGCCTAGGACTAAAAACTCAGCCCGCTGCCCTATTGAAAATCTAAAGCGAGCGGGACGGGGAGGCATCTCTGGGTCTCCCGAAGGACAGGCGAGCGCCGCGGGCAGCCTTTCCTCCTGGAAGCTCCTGGCCGCCGCTGAACGGGCAACTGGAGGTCAGGTTGGTAAGAGCCGGAGGAAGGTGACAAGCTCTCCCCCACCCTCCATCCAAAGTCTTAGCCTCTCAATGTGGATTGAAACCACCGTATGTTCTGTCCAAAGTTTTGTAGGCCGGCATCCTGCCTTGCCCGGGAGCGGGTCTGCTTCCTCCCTCAGTGTGGATTGAAACCATCCTTTTGTTCTTCCAAAAGTGTTTTTGTTTTTTTCCAACTGGACTTTCTCGCTTTTCTTTGAAGACGTTTCGCTTCTCATCCAAGGAGCTTCTTCAGCTCTGACTGGATGGTGGGGAATGACAAACGTGACCTGGATGACTGAAAATCTCCATGGACAATCGTATGTTCTGTTCAAAGTTTTGTAGTTCAGCATCCTGCCTTCCCTTGGGAGCAGGTTAGGTTAGGTTTCCTCAGAGAAGTAATGCTATTAGCGGGTACATGTGCTGATATAACAATGTCAGTCAACCAGTGCATGGCTCTTTCCATAAAGGCAGGGGGGGTTGGCAGGTGAGGGGGAACTAGGTCAGGTGAAGACCATAGTTTTTGTCTGTGGGGATTCTCAGTCAGAGCTGAAAAAGCTTCTTGGATGAGAAGTGAAAGGTCTGCAGAAGAAAAACCATTTACCTCTTGAAAAAAAGCATCTTTTGTTTTTAGGTTTTAACTGTATATATGTAACCGTAAAGCCCCCAAGGGTTACCCTGTGGTAAGATGGATGGCCAATAACTTTTGTAAATAAATAAAATAAATGTAAATATGTAATAGCCTCACCCCCCTTTTTGCAGGGAAAATATATCCCACTACGAGGGCTGCGTGTGGTTGAGTAACTTGATGAAGTGCATGGCTCAGTTTCTATGAACAGTTAGACACAGAGTTTCCCTTCTAGAAGGAAGGATGATAAACTTCAAGTGGCTTCCTTCTTTCTGAGCCAGTAGGCTAGGGCGATGTGACATGCATCTCTCTACTTCTCTTAGAGTTTGGTAGACTTTGCTGTTTGCCTACCTTTGAATGGGTATTAAATCCAGGTTGTATAAGCCCTTAAGGTCGCTTCTCATCCCCTCTTGAGTTTTTTGAAGGTGTAAGTACAGTATATCACATTATTGGTTCAGGTTTTTTTTTTCCTCTGCCTGGCTTCTCCAACTCAGTTTAACTTCAGTCCTCCCATTGACAGTCTCAGGGTGATACGATTCTTAAGATGTTAGATGTGGAGTAGGGAATCCAGATTTTTTTTGGCCTCCCTTAGTTACAGAAGTTCACTGGGTGATCTTGGCCCAGTTAGTTTTTTCTCTATCCTATTTTGGACTGTTTTGGGGGAGCAAAAGTATACCAGCCTGAGCTCCTGAATGAATGTGGGACATGAACTGAATACATTCCTTGCCAAAGTTAACTTCTGATTCAGACATTTCAAAAGGATCAACTGCAGGCCCCTCCTTTTTTTGAAAACCAAAGCATTTGGACAGGGCAGCAAATTTACTGTGTCAACTTCTGTATTGAGGAGCATTTTATCCCCAAAAGCTTGAATAATTCCTTCTTTCTGATATTCTCGAAGATCATTAAAATTCCCCCAGTCCAACCAGCTTTGGCTCCTGTTATCTGCTGAGGATGCCCATTCTTACATTTACATAATTATTTTATGTTGCTTTATGATGTTTGTTTTTGCCTTATTTCTCTTTTGTTGTACAACTGCCCTGAGTCATAAGATTAATACAATTAACACATATAGTTGAATAAATAAAATTCCCAGCCTTCTATCTTGATCGGCAGTAACATTTTGCTAGAGTTTCCAAAAAGGTTTCTCAGAGCCAAGCTGCAAAAATCAGGGTTTTTTATTTCTGTCCCCATTCTTTTTGATGGATTAATTATGTTCTGTTTCTTGGAGTTCATTGATAAACAGAAGATAAGTGAAATTGTACCAATCTGAATCTCCCTTTTGATCCTCTGATCAAAAATGAATTCTGCCCCCTTTTTTGAACCTTCACATTCTGACCTCCAATCTTGCACTTTGCCAGAATAGAAATCCCTGTGCAGAGTTGCCCATACAGTACTATACTTTTGTTGTGTCAGCCTGCCAACTGGGAATCATAACATCAATTATTTAAAAGCTATGATTATCCTTTCTTAAAGAAGCATACATCAGTTACTGCTCTTTTTTTAAAAGTTCAGATGTTTAATAATAGTAGGATTTAATATCCTGCCTTTTATTTAATTAGGGATGTTATATAGAGAGAGACAGCCATTGTATCATTGTGTCATTCATACAAGGCTGGGGTCCGAAAGAGCATAATTTTGGTTTTGTAACGCTGCCAATGTTAATTCAAGCCCGGGACCTAAATGGTCATAGGTTTTCTCTCCACCCCCTCTCTCTTTCTCCCTCCCCCCCAATTTATTTCTATATCAACAACTTGACATGCAGAAACTTAACATATGAAGCTTTCTCTGCCATGACTATAAAGTGTTATTGCAAGAGCTTTTTCACTTGCTTAGTTCCTCTATGTCATTACTGCTGTCAAAGAGATAGGAACAGATTATTATGCATAGTGTCTTTTTCAAGAAGCAGCACATCTCCACCTGCCGAATCCTATTAACTTGCTGTAAAAAAAAGAGATAATTTGATCGTGATTGTTCTGGCCATGTTCTCGGTCATAATGATGGAAAGAATAAATATTGTTGGATTTGTGATGAGCAGTGATGAGAAAGGGTGTGGGATTATTTTCTTAAAGAAAGGAGCCCATTTTGCACTCTGGAATACAATGATAACACCCCCTTGGCCTAATGGCTCTTGTAATATAACCTTATGGTGCTGGAGAAATCTGAATCTCTCTAAATCAGGAATGTAGATAAGCAAGGTTGCCCTCCCCCCTTGGCACAGATGATCCCCAGAAGCTCAAGTCCCTTCCCTTTGTGGATGTATCTTCCTCTCTGGGGGACTGCAGCAACAAACAATGAGTTGAAAAGGTATCACAGTTTGCATTTCACAAATGCAAGTTCCCCAGTGACTGAGTTCAGACATTGTGCTAAGCTACAATTTGCTGAACCACAATTTTCTTTCATAGCCACCCTTGGCTGAGCTCCCTCTTCATGCTAAGGCACAAATCATAATTCACAAATTATATTAGCTGCACTGAAACAATATGTAGCACAAAACACACACATAACCATTGTTTGGTTTACCACAGTCCTGTGACTCTCACCCCACCCACATGTACAGATTCAGTTCTCAGTAAGCCATCCGTGCCTGCTGCTGTAAATCAGGGAATGAAGCACCCAATAGCTCTCTTCCTGCTTGAGTCCTAGAATGACATGATTAAATGAAGATTTCTGAGATCCTTGTTTGTTGATAACATTCAAGGAAGTTGATGCTATTACACCTTTGAACCATACTATGTGCAACCTACAGATAGGTTGGATGAGCAGTTGTGGGAAATGAGAATGTCTCGTCTAATTAAGAAAAGGGCGAGGAGTGACATGATAGCAGTCTTCCAATATTTGAGAGGTTGTTTCAGAAAGGAAGGGGGTCAACCTATTCTCCAAAACAGCTGAGGACAAGGTAAGCGGTAATGGATGGAAGCTTAACAAAGAGAGGTCCAACTTAGAATTAAGGAGAAATTTCCTCTCAGTGAGAACAATCACTGAAACAACTGTCCTCTGGAACTTGTGGGTGTTCCATCACTGGAAGTTTTTAAGAGGTTGGAGAGTGGAGTGATATATGGTCTCCTGCTTGAGTAGGGGTTTGGACTAGAAGACCTCCAAGGTTATTTTCAATTCTGTTATTCTGTATTCTGCAACATCTGTGTTGGTTGCCAATATGCTTCTGGTAAAGGCAAAGAGTCTTGGTGGTTAGCAATTAACATGACTTAGGCTCCAAATAGCCTGGGGATCACCTTTGATACTCTCCTGCCATTCCCTAATTATAACAATTATTTCTGTTACCTTTAGGGTGGGATATACATCCTAGAAAGAAGATGCTTTTAGAGGTTGGGTCCAATCATATAATGCCTCACCAATTTAAATATTCTACTCTTTCCACTTTGTTGGTATTTCTCATTGGTGATGTCCATTTTATTCCTAGAGGCTTTCGTTGAAGTCCATTTTATGCCCACATGATTTGGTTCATTCTGTCGGATTGGCTGATTGCTTTATATTGTTCTTATGAGTTTATAATTTTAAAGCTACACTAGCTGATGCTTTGTACAAGAAAGCTCAAGGACTAATTATAGGGTCATTGACTGGGTGCTAAGGAATGCAACTGTTTCCTGAAATGACTCTTACTAGGCAGTTTGCCAATAGCTCTCTGGTGGTTTTTTTTTTTTCAGAATACTTAAAGGACTATAAGATAAAGCTACTCATTTCATTAAAGATGGAATTGCAAGTATAGCTTTTCTTGAATAAGAGTATCAAGTAATGATGCTTAGAAACAACATCTGGAATCTCTCCTATAGACCATCAGTTGGTACACGGGATAGTAGCATTATTTTAAATTTACTGATGGAGAAGAGGGCCCCAATAAAGAAACTTGGTTTCTATCTATCTGAATCAAGTTAGAATCAAACTGCAAAAGAGAATCCTTATGCTCACATAGTGAATGCAGCCAAGCTAGTATTCAACTTCTAGTTTCTCAAATCTAGGTATTATGGTGTTTCTATCTATAAAATATACACACACTCATAAACACGCACAAATTGTTGGACAGAATTTTATCCATCAAAGTTTTCCAGAAGGTAGAAGGCTTGATAGACACTGTTATATGAATTATTTTCCTCCCTCCCTCCCCATATTTTTACCTGGAAGATTATTGCACTGATAACCCTATTTCATTTCATCATGAGACTTTAAAGGAAGAATAATTAGTTTATAGTGAGGGATTTGAGTAGAGTTTTGAACTAAGGATTTTTATAAGATCTCTCCATCTTTATGTAAGTTCCTCATCTGTACCAACGTTGCTTTATGATGAAATAAGGGCAATTAAGGTAAGCCAAAAAAGCAGATTGATCTTTATTTGCTGCTATAATCAGTTGAACATCTCCATCATTTACCCTAACCATCAAGAGTGGTTTGGCTGAAAGATGATGAACAATGTAACAATAGTTTTATGTCAAGAATTATTGATCAAAGTTATGTTTTTGTCAAGGACAGCATTAACTGGATGAAATATTCTTTGTGGCTTATCTCTGTGTTGGCTTCAATTTTCAAAGCAAATTTATAAGCCTGTATATGTCACAATATTTTCAGCAAATTGGATCTTAGGAAAGCTTGTTTCCAGTTCTTATATCACTGTCTTATTAGTGAGTCCATTTCCTTATCTGCTGATGAATTAACTAAAGCTTTACTTGATTAATCAGGGGGCAACCATTAATAGGTAGAGCCAGGAATGTGTTAAATGTTTAACAATTAGTTCTGCTTACTTCCATTGCCACCACCATACTGTGTCACCAGCTGCCAAACACAGTTGATCAGTGTGCTAAGTAGTATGATTCGGTTCTCAACCGACTCTCAAAAGAAAAAAGTCTAATTGACTTCATAAACTGGTATGAGCCTGCTCAAGCATACCACTAAATAGGCCTATGCATTTTTAAAAAGCTCTTTTTATTCTCATGTACTGCTGAAATACAAATTGCCAAAAGAAAATGACTAATAATTACCATTGTTTGTCCTGAGAAGCACTTTTTTCATCATTACAATAATAATAATAATAATTGTCTGTTGCTTCCTTAAATTTTTGAAGAATACATCTGTATGGTATTTTTTTTTTTTTTGCAAAATTACCCTTCCCTTGAACCAGTTCTATCAGCTGTAAGCTCTAAATATTGCTCATAGGTAGGACTAATTCATAGTTTACAACTGTGGCTCAGTTTCAACACCAAAATATATAGGAAAAGCTATCCAATCTGGATGCACCTGGTTCTGTGCTTTTAATACCAACTCCATATGTGAAATTTCTCAGAGGAAGAACTAAATTCAGGATACTGTGGGAACACCACATCCAAAACAACTGAAAAAAGAATTGACATCCAGATCTGCTGAATGTTTCTTACAGCTATTAAAGGATGGGGCACCCTGCCTTGTGAGATTTGATAGCCTTAATGCAATCGGTAATTACTCCAGATGCAATTTCCTCCCATTTGCTTAGCTTTCTCCCTATGGGCCTTCCAGATTATCCATAGTTGCCGTCCACGTTATTTGAAGAGATCTGAGGGAGAAAAAGAGGAAGCACTGATAAATACATTCAAACCTACTCATTTTCTAGTAAAGAAGACTTGATGGGCTTATTTCAGATTCTTCCATTGTCTGGTCTTTTTGTACTCAGAAGCTGCTTTCAGGATACCTAACTTGATGGTATAGATGGAAACCAAGAATTAGGATCTGGTATGAAATCCAGGTTCAGGTTAGAAGACTTCAACTTCTCCTATCAGTTTCTGTGAAACTAACAAACTTGGGAAGTTGGTGAATTGAAAATCTAGCCATTTTTATTTTGTAGAAGATAGATGTTAGGACACTAATCCAGATTAAGCTCCTAAACTCTCAGGTGGGCTGTTAAAGAGCATATTCCAGGGCAGAGATAATTTTCAACTGTAGAAGTCTTGAGTGAAAAAAAAGTTCTGATTGAATGCCTATAGTTTTCTTTTTTTTCAATCCTCCTCACACATTTTTTTCTTTTCCAGGAAAAATATGCATAATATATATTAGTTTGATTCTATGTATTACACATGCATTTTTAATGTCTTATAAATCACTTGCAAACCTTCCCATTCTGCTTATTCTTCATCATTATCACTCAACAATTTCCTTTTTCCTGTTTATATCTTCCCACACCCAGTCCATTTAGTGTTCAAGGAACTTCCTCCTTCCTTCCTTGTCTTAGTAGCTTGTATAATCAGTTCTTCCATAAACTGAGATCCTACAGCACTAGGTGAGCAGTTTGAAAATATGCAACTATCTCTTTGGTTCCTGTCTTTTGCCTGATGACCGTCCCATCCCTTTTAACAGTGAGGCTCCTCTATGATGGAGCTGTCATGGACAGGAAACTATGATCACGATCACAATATTTAATTTAAAACTTCTTGCTGGGCTTTTCAACATCTGGGTGGAGTTGAGTAGGTGGAACTTCCTCATGACCACTCACCAATGGCTTTCTACCATTGTCCACACATAGGAGCTCCTGACTTGTCCTGCAGCATGAAACTGTCCTCATGATATTGTAAGCTGCCCAGAAGCTGCTTGATAGTGAGATGGGCAGCATATAAATTTAATAAATAAATGGCATAATAAATAAATAAAAAGAAAGGAAGGAAGGAAGGAAGGAAGGAAAGAAAGTGTTAGATCTGGAGCGTGGGCGCAAAGAACGGAGACGAGGCATCGAATAGTGACTCCAACTCTTTATTAGTGACTTCAGAACAGAGCAAAAGGCTAGGGCAGCAGCAGCTTCTTTTATAGAGCTGGCTGCTGTCACAACATCCAATGATTTGAGTTTGCCATGCTGGAAAGCGTCCAATCAGCGGTGACCCTCTAACAGCCAATCAGATCAGCCGACAACGACCAATCACGATCCGCTGTTCACGGGCCAATCAGAAGTGCAGGATTACGAGCCTGCTGTGGAAGCAAAACTATTAGGATTTTAAACTAACACGTTTGCTTAGTTCGTAACACCCCTCCCCCCTAGGTTCCGTTCGAGGGGTGGGGTGATGTATTCTCGCAGGTAGGCAGGTCGTTTCACCTGTCTACCTGATCTGCGTTGCTCCACCAGTCCTTGCCCTGGCTCTGGTCCCGGTGGGCTGCTCGCTGAGCTCGGCGGCAAAGATGGTCCAACCTCTCCGTTGGGTGACTCGGGGTTGTCATCTCTGCTTCCATCAAGGCTGTCATCTGGATCCCTTGGATTTGCTGCTGTCGCAGTGCTGCTTTATGGTGAGGTGATCGTCTGGCCCGGCTCTCCTTTGGAAGGTGAATATCCCAAGGTTGGTTGTGCTGATTGCTGGTTTTCAAGTACTGGGTCGTATGCTAGTTCTTTTCCGGCCCCCTCGATTTCCCTTCCCCCCCAGGTTTGAGGTTCGGGGTTTGTGACGGGGGTAGGTGCCAGCCTGGAGTGCAGTTGGTCGATGTGGCGCTTCCACATTTTCTCATCAGCAGTTTGTAAACGGTAGGAACGTGGACCCGTAAGTTGAGTTATGGTAATGGGGACCCACAATGGGTCACCGGAAAAGTTTTTTGCAAAAACTGGGTCACCTTGAAGGTGCGATGCCTGCTGCTGGATCCCAAGGGCTTTTCCGGTGTGTAGGCAGGGTGCAGGCGGTCAAGATGTGAGCGAAGTTTCCGGCCCATCAGGAGTTCAGCCGGGATTCTGTTTGTGGTGCTGTTTGGGGTAATATGTTGGAGGAGAAGCATCCTGGTCACCTTGTCATCGATGTCCCCTTGCTCCATCTTGTGTAAAGTTTTCTTTATGAATTGGACCATTCGTTCAGCCCTGCCATTGGCCGCAGGGTGAGCTGGCAATGTCAAAGCATGGCGTATCCCCCGATCTGCTAGGTACTGTTCAAATGCCAGAGCGGTGAATTGGGGGCCGTTATCTGAAACCAGGACATCTGGCAACCTGTGCATAGCAAATAGTCTATTTAGTTTTTTAACGATGGCTTCTGTGATGGTGCTCTTCATTTTGTGGACCTCCAGCCAGTTGGAGTAGGCATCCACTGTTATAAGAAATGTAGGTCCCGCAAAATCGATGTGAATATGGGACCAGGGACCTCGGGGTGCTTCCCATTCAGTTGGTGGTGCTTTTGGTGGAGCTGAACGAGTTTCCTGACACTTGCTGCAAGTGGCCACCCAGGTTTCTAACTGCTTATCTATACCTAGCCACCAAGCATAGCTCCTCGCTAGTGCCTTCATTCGCACGATGCCCGGATGTGCATCGTGCAATAGTTTTAGAACTTTATGCTGTAGTCTCTCTGGGATGACGACTCTGTCTCCCCATAAGATGCATCCCCTTTGGGAGAAAAGTTCTGTCTGCCGGTTTTTGAAGGGCTTAAAGGTGTCGCTTGGTTCGTTGTCAGGCCAACCTCTTTCCACCCAGCTGAGGACTCGTGCCAAACAAGGATCCTTCCTTGTTTCTGAGGCGATGTCTTGTGCAGTCAGCGGTGGTGAAGGAAGAGTTTCGATTTGTAGCATAGCTAGGGTTGGAGCTGGGTCATCTATGACTTCTGGTAACAGAGAGTGGCTCAAAGCGTCAGTGTGGGGAATGGCTTTCCCTGGGCGGTATAGCAGTTGGTAATCGTATGTGGCTAGAAACTCTGACCAACGTGTCATTCTTGGTGATAGGATGTGGGGAGTTGGTTTGTCTCCCGCTAAAATGCCAAGTAATGGTTTGTGGTCGGTAATTATGGAGAAGGATCTTCCATATTCATACTCATGGAATCGTTTGATCACAGACACAATAGCGAGAGCCTCTTTATCAAGTTGGCTACAGTTTCTCTCAGTTTTAGATAAAGTTCTTGAAAAAAACGCAGTAGGTGCCTCAGTACCGTTTCGTAGGATGTGGCTCAGGATGGCTCCTACTCCAAACGGTGAGGCATCGCAGGTGACAGTTAAGGGCAAAATCTCGTTATATTGTATCAATACAGCATCTGAAGTTAGCAGGTCTTTTACTTGCTGAAAAGCTCGCTCTTCACGATGTCCCCAGACCCAGGAAGCCTTCTTATCGAGGAGCCTATGCAGGGGTTCAGCAACAGTCGCCTTCTGGGGCAAGAAGATGTTATAAAAGTTAATGAGTCCCAGGAAGGCTTGGAGGTCTGTTTTATTCCTAGGTCTTGGGGCGTTTTTTATTGNCCCCTTTTATGCCTTGAAGCAAACTTTCCATCAGACTTTGGAAGATGCCAGGTGCTACACTCACTCCAAATTGGAGTCTATTACACTTGAATGCACCTCTATGCGTGACTATAGTTTGGGCTTCTGCAGTCTCTGCATCTACGGGCAACTGCTGGTACGCCTGAGCTAGGTCCAATTTTGCGAATATTTTCCCACCTCCCAGGGAATGAAGAAGATGTTGGACCACAGGTTCAGGGTAAGCACTTTGCTGAAGCGTGTGATTTAGGGTGGCCTGGTAATCCCCACAAATTCTCAAAGATCCATCAGGTTTTATGGGGGTTACAATTGGGGTCTCCCATCGGGCGTGGTCAATTGGTTCCAACACACCCTGGGCTATTAATTTGTCCAATTGTTCATCAATCTTTGGCTTGAGTGCATAGGGCACTCGACGAGGCTTAAGGCAAATGGGCGCAACATCAGGGCTGAGATTCAACAATATGGGGGATCCCTTGTACTTGCCTAGCTTCTCGGTGAAAATGTCCTGGAATTCCTGGACGAGGGCCACTTCCCAGTCATCGCTTCCGGTCTGGTTGATGCCCGCTAGTTCAATTCCTAGTGGCGCGAACCACTGCAAACCCAGCAAGCTGGGCCGATCTCGATCGACGACAGTAAGAAGTAGGGTTGCGGTGTGGTATTTGAAGGATACTTGGACGTGGTTGGAACCGGCAACTGGAATTCTGTTTCCTTGGTAGTCTTTTAATATGATTTTTTGAGTGCTGAGGTCCTGGCGATGGATGTCAGGGATCAGCTGTTTTAAGGTTTTCCAGGAGACCATTGATAGGGATGACCCGGAGTCGACCTCCATAACACATGGTCGATTCTCAATGGTGACCTTCATTCGGATTTTCCTTGCATCAAGGGATGAAGCGTGGCTGATGGTGATGGTTTGATGGGCCTCTTCTCGTCTGGTTGAAGTGGTGGGTGCTTGATTTCTGTAGTAGTGGTTCCATTGGTTGTTTAGGCAGTCCCGATTTACTGGTGGGGTGCCTGTTGTATGCCGGAAATTATTTTCTCTTCGGGTTGGGCTGGACCCTCACTTGCCTCTGTAGACCTTTGCGATGTGGCCCCTCTTTCCACAGGAATGGCAGAGTGCGTCCAGGAATTTGCAGTCTGATCGCAGGTGATTTCCCCCGCATCCAGCACATTGATACAAAGGCTTATGATTCCGCTGGTCTCTCTGGTCGCGTTCTGACCTGAGTCTGTTGACCTCTTCTTCCTCACTTTCTGATGAGGATTCGAGGTCTTCATGGTGGGTGGTCGTTGTTTGCCTCTCGGATAAAGGTGTAGTGTCACTGGCGAGTTAGCGGTGCGGTGCGTTCGCTTGGCGCATTCGAGCGGCTGATTTGCTGGTTGCTTCTGCTGCAGTAGCATCGGCGATGACATCTGTGAGGCCAATGTCTCCCTTCGCCATAATCCTGCTCTGGGTCGTAGGGTCTTTTAGGCCCAGAACAATTCGATCTCTCATGGCTTCCTCGAGGTTTGCGAAGCCACAGAGTCCCCCTAGGTTTTGGAGGTCAGCGATGAAGTCTCCAACATTTTCGCCTTCCTGTTGGTCCCTCTGGTAAAACTCGTGTCTCCTGATGAGTGTGGGCACTGCTGGTGCATAATGAACCCGTAGGATTGGGGCGAGGTTGTCCCAGTCCATTGTCTTGACTTCTGCTGGTTTCGCAAGTGCCTTTGCCATTTTAAAAACGGCAGGCCCGCAATGGGTCAGAAATACAGCTCGTTTCTTGCCAGGCGTAGCATCTTTCAAATTGTTGGTCTCCAGGAACATCTGGAACCTGTCCATATACGAGTCCCAGTCTTCGTTAGCCGGGTCAAATGGAGCGAGTGGTATAGCGCTGCTGGTCATTCTGCTGTTTATTGGTGCGCTCTTAGCCATGTGCTCTGTTAGCGTTTGGTGAGTGTTCAGTCAGCTCTATCGTCTCCGCATCCCACCCTCGTCGCCAGTGTTAGATCTGGAGCGTGGGCGCAAAGAACGGAGACGAGGCATCGAATAGTGACTCCAACTCTTTATTAGTGACTTCAGAACAGAGCGAAATACTGGGGCAGCAGCAGCTCCTTTTATAGAGCTGGCTGCTGTCACAATAACCAATGATTTGAGTTTGCCGTGCTGGAAAGCGTCCAATCAGCGGCGACCCGCTGTCAGCCAATCAGATCAGCCAGAAACGACCAATCACGATCCGCTGTTCGCGGGCCAATCAGAAGTGCAGGATTACGAGCCTGCTGTGGAAGCAAAACTATTAGGATTTTAAACTAACGCGTTTGCTTAGTTCGTAATAGAAAGAAAGAAAGAAAGAAAGAGAGAGAGAGAGAGAGAGAGAAAGAAAGAAAGAAAGAAAGAAAGAAAGAAAGAAAGAAAGAAAGAAAGAAAGAAAGAAAGAAAGAAAGAAAGAAAGAAAGAAAGAAAGAGTTGTGTAGTCTATCTCTTGCTTGTCTGTCTCACACATCTCTGATCCAAGGGGATGCCCTTGTTTGGCCATATTGATTCTTGACCAGCGACTCAAGAATAGAAGTGATTTAAGGTCTTCCAAATGACTAATATATCTCTGCTAACAAGAAATATTTTCTTTATGTGTCAAACATATACAAGATAACAAGTACAGGTATGAACATAAACATGAACAATGGAAGTAAATACAGATAAATGAGGACAGTAAAACAGGGACAGTAGGCACGCTGGTGCGCTTATACATGCCCCCTTTATAGATGGGATTGAAAGAAAAGAGCTGTAGCACTTCATGCAAAAAACAGAAGGAAATGAAATAAAAAAGAAAGTTTTGCTTGATTGTTACCAGTAACCAACAAGACACTTTACACAGGATTTTTTTTTAAATCGGGTATGTCTGTCCATATGTGGCAACTTGATAAGATAAATGTTTGCTGCAGAACTAAAAGTGCACCTATTCACTGGTGACATGGAAAAACAAGGGGCAGCTGACATGATTCATGTCTATGCAAAAAGACAAATTTACAATCTGATTTTTAAAAAAAAAACGTAAAAAGTAAACTCTCTTGTGAGTCAACCTTTGTTCTGGATGGCATGTTCATTTCATTTGCTTGGCGACAATAGGGAATTGGTTTACCATTGCCTTCTCCAAGTATTTTATTCAAGTACTAATTAGGCCCATATTCATAGGAACCTATTTATAATTCAATTTCTGACTTTCAAGTGTCTACACCAGGGGTCCTCAAACTTAGCAACGTTAAGACTTGTGGACTTCAACTGGGAGTTGAAGTTCACAGTCTTAAAGTTGCCAAGTTTGGGGACCTCTAGTCTATAACTTGAAGTTGAAGAGGTTCAGACACACTTCATTTATCTGCAGCAACATGTGTAATTTAGCTTTATCTTCAAACCCTGTTTAAGAAATAAGATAGTTCATGGGGTATCTTTGTAATATTTGGCCATACTGTACTCAGGACCATGACTAGAAAGCTGTAGGATTGCCACATTTGATGTAAGTCCTAGGTATCTTGAGTTTGTGCCTTTGACTGGTTAACAGATAGTTTGTTCTCTTCCTTGCTACTACAGGTGGTCATCAACTTACAACAATTCATTTGTTCAAAATTACAACGGCACTGGGGGAAAAGTGACTTATGATCATTTTTTCACACTTATGACCACTGCAGCATACCCATGGTCAGGTGATTTATATTCATATGCTTGGCAACTGATTCATATTTATGATGGTTGCAGTGCTCTGGGGTCATGTGACCATCTTTTGCGACCTTCTGAGAAACAAAGTCAATGGGGAAGCCAGATTCACCATGTTACTAACTTAACAATTGCAGCGATTCACTTAACGAACGTGGCAAGAAAAGTCGTAAAATGGAGCCAACAAATTTCATAGCAACATTAATTCTGGACTCAATTGTGGTTGTAAGCCAAGGACTACCTATACTAAAATGTCAAGAGTGGACAGCAAGGATACTTGATTTAAAAAAAAACCTTCCACTGTGGTCAGTACAGCCCTTAGTATTCTTGATGGAGGCTGATTAAGTCCGTGCTATATCCAGCAGACAGTCTGGCTACTAAATCTGGATTGCGGAAGGAGTAGATATAGGAGAAATTCTTGCCAAGGCTGGGACAACAATCCCTTTGTGTTCTGTTTCAGCCCTCCAGCATTTTCACCCACTTTCGTTTGCCAGGGATTGTGCATTGCTTGGAATGTTTGCAAATTCACTCCCAGAGACTTTTGCAGGACAGGCCGCGTTAAGAATAATCACAGTGGGCAGCGAGGTTGATGAACTGGCAGGATAAATTCTCAAACTTTGTTTAACTGCAGTGTTCAGATTTCATAACTAGCTCTCCCCAACTCTCTGGGGGTGTCAGTATTCCATACAGGGCTCAAAGATCGATTAATTCAATGATCTCCAACTTTTGTACGAAGCAACCTAGGCATAGGAGTTATTCATTTGAGACCGATTGTTGTTCCAATGTATTTTCAGCTACTTGACACACAAATTAAATTGAGGAGGCTTTTCTGTGCCCACCAGATTGTCAGACAAAAATCTTTACTTGCAGAATTGCTGTGGGTTGAGTGGCCCAGTAACCAGCTACCCAAGAAGAACAATCTTTATTATGAAGCACTTTAATTGTTTTGGATGTTCAACCTTTTGGGCAACAATCCTCCCCAGCATCATCCAAGCCTTTTGGATGTATACGCAGCATGGATTATTTTTCTTGTTACTGAAATATCAGTTCCCACCATACACTCATTAACAGCTTGTCTTTCCCTCCTTGTGCAGTACAGGTAGTCCTCGATTTACAACAGTCCATTTAGTGACCGTTCAAAGTTACAATGGCACAGGAAAGTGACTTTTTGGACTGCTTTTCACACTTACACCATTGCAGCATCTCCATGGTCACATGACCAAAATTCACATGATTGACAACTGGTTCATATTTATGACAGTTGCTCAGTGGTAGGATTCAAAAAAATTTACTGCCGGTTCTGTGGGCGTGGCTTGGTGGGCGTGGCAGGGGAAGGTTACTGCAAAATCCCCATTCCCTCCCCACCCCACTAACCTGCTTTCCAGCTCCATTCTCCTGTGCAGGGCAACAAAAGATGACCCAGCCGATCAGCTGGGACTCGGGAGGCAGAGAATAGATGGGGGCAGGGCCAGTCAGAGGCGGTATTTGCCAATTCTCTGAACTACTCAAAATTTCTGCTACCAGTTCTCCAGAACTGGTCAGAACCTGCTGAATACCCACCTCTGCAGTTGCTATAGGGTCATGTGATCACCTTTTGTGACCTTCAGACAAGCAGAGTCAGAATGGGGGAACGCCAGATTCAACAACTTCGTTACTAATTTAACAACTGCGGTGACTCACTTAACAGCTGGGACAATAAAAGTCATAAAATGGGGCAAAACCCACTTAGCAAATGTCTCACTTACCAACAGAAATGTTGAGCTCAATTGTGGTCATAAGTCGAGGACTACCTGTATAAGTCTTATCCTGAACTCCCCATCCAGAAGAATTAATGAAATATAAATTTTTTTAAAAAAACTATATGGAACTGGGACACAGCAATACAGTATATCTAAGTTGCAGCCCCCTGATTGCTAGTAGCTTTCAATGCATTTCAAGAACAGTTTTGCAGATCTTAGGATTAGAAAATAACTTTTCAAGCTGTATTCTATAGCTGTGCTTTATTCTGTGGCTTTTGGTGCTACTTCATTGTTT
Source organism: Emydocephalus ijimae (assembly GCA_004319985.1). Lineage (NCBI taxonomy): Eukaryota > Metazoa > Chordata > Lepidosauria > Squamata > Elapidae > Emydocephalus > Emydocephalus ijimae. The sequence continues at coordinate 18,931 of BHEV01011180.1, forward strand.
GGCAGACACAAAATCCAGGTTGGGTCCCAGAGTGATTTAAATTTTCTTGTGTTGGCTGCCGCAGTGAACAATAGATAGATGGTCAGAGAACAGAAAACGCGTCTATTCACTCTTTTCCCAGATCCCCTTCCTGAGAAACTGCCATCTCTCTCCCACTTCACCTAGGTGTATTTTTAGAACCAAAAACCCTCAAGAAGGCAGCTTATTGATTCTATCCATCCTAGCCCTCACGTACCAGCTTTTCCGTTTTAGAATTATATTCTGGTCTTCTTGGTAACATGACCTCAGCATCAATATTCCTATTATCTCCCATGCTTGTGTTCTGAAATAAACCAGATCCCTGCAAGGGCCTTTGGCCACAACCAAAACATGCCTGGCGTTTTAGTTTTTCACAGGATTGTCAGCAACAACAACAAGCCATTCGGTTTGTAAAGATTGCTAGGAACAGAAGGCCGGCAAAGACCCCACTTCTAGAGAGTTTTAGCTTTTACTTTTTAAACATTTCAATATTGCATGCTCCCCGTGTAGCTCTTGGTTTATATAATGGATGGAAGATGCATAATGGGGTGTGCGTAAGCGCATCAATCGTGCCTACCGTCCCTGTCCTATTGTTTCTTTTTATTTTTCTTATAAGTATCTACCTCATGTATTCAAAACTATGTTTATTCTTATACCTGTATCTTGTAAGCGATTGACAAATCAAATAAATACTAAAAAAATACCAAATGCTAAAGATCCAAACCATTGTCAGCCTAATTGCTGCACAAGACATAAATAAGCTTCTGCTTTGTCCTAATGTTGAATGAAAGGCAGGTTGGTGATCCCTCCATTCTGAGCTATGGAACCTTTAAAAAAAAAAAAGCTATATTAAAGTTTTTAGACCCATTTCTTTCTTTAAAAAAAAATAATGCGCTAATTGACTTGGGCAGCTTGCCCTGGCTTTGAAGCAATTGGGTCTTTTTTCTGGAATCATACATCTGTTCTCAGCTGTAGTACAATCTGCAGAAAAGCCATGTTTGGTCTAAGGAGTTGAGGCTGCTGACAATGTGCTAAAAGCACATCTGCATTTGTTGCAAGTAACTGCAAGCCTATTCATTTGTTTGCTAGATTTATATCTAGTCTTTCATTCAGGAGCTCCCTCCTTCTTTCCCTCCCTCCTTCTCTTCTGCTATTTTTTCCCCCTATTACAACAACCCTGAGAGATAAATTGGACTGAGAAAGAGCGTCTGGCCTGAAGTAAACTTCCATGGCTGAGGGTGAAACCAAAGTCTCCCTAATCGTAGCCCCCTCTCCTAATCACTGCACTATATTGGTTATCCAATTTAATCTATTAAATAAAGCATATAAGTGAATATTATATCCTTGTCTCTCTCATCAGAAAATTTGCTGTTACAAATGGAGTGAACAAGATGTGGGGGTGAGTGGTTAAGGCGCCAGGCTAGAAAGCAGGAGACCATGCGTTCAAATCCCACCGTAGTCATGAAAGCTGGCTGGATGACTGGACCAATCACCAGGGGACGGTGAGTTCTAGTCCTGCCTTAGCTGACTGAAATAACTGTTTGATACCTAAAGATATCTGGGGCGTATATTGCAGGAGGCTTGTCTAAAGCAGAATTCTTCACTTACCCAGGCAGTAATAGGCCAGTTCATTTCCATACTACCAGGATTACAGGATATCACCCTGAACTTTGTAGGAGAAATTAACCCAGTTGCAATATCAGCAGCTCCCATTTGATAGTAGCTCCTTGAGATCAACTCCAGCGCTTTCTATCGAGCACACTGCTTTTCTATTTACTGGCTTCTCCATTTTTTGGCACTGCCTAGTATCTTCTTGTGACAGCTGAAAGGAATGGGGAATCTCAGACTTAGCATATGATATAAAGGGCTTTCAACAAGTTTTTCTAATAGCCACACACTGAAAGCTACTATAGTCATTCTTTCTCTCATGCAGATTGCATATGAAGTTGCTTTGCTTTAGTTACTGAAACTATTACATCAGTAGAGCTCTCAAGAGGACAAATGTAATATTGCCAGAAAACAAATGTAATATTGCCAGGGCAGCGAGCTGTATTATATCAGAAATTCCTGGATTGCAAAGTTGTCGGGCTAAATGACATTCTCCTACGATGAAGCACCACCAGTTATTCATAATTAAAATAATAATGCAGAGGTTCCTGCTTCTCTAGTATGACACTTCCTTCTTGTCCTGTGCAGAACCATAACTTGTGCCCAGGTGAACCTGGTTCCATCTTGCACTTTGTTTGGAAACCAAGTTTTCAAAAGGAACTTCTCCCACCTGTTGTTCTGTCCAAATTTCATAAAAGTGAATTGTTCTTGGGTACCAAAATAACCACATTTAGGCCAAGGCAGAAAAAATAATCATGATTAGATAAGTAACTGACGCAAAAATACAGATTCTAATCCTATTAAGGAGATTTGTAATTATCAAAGACTGTACTTGGAGAAAAAGTTGTTGTTCCAGAAAAGTTGCTTTTCTTGGATGAAGATGTAGAAAGTATTTGAGGAAGAAGAAATGAAAAATCAATGTGGAATTAAGGCAAGAGGGACCACGTTGTTTGTTAAAAAGGGAATAGTTAATGTCCACTCAGTTTAAAAGGTAAGAGAAAGGCACAGTTTGAAAAGAGATGCCAATAGGATAGGCGATTCTGTGACCCTGTGAAATGAACATAGCTTCACGAGTTGTGCTAAAATAATTTTCCATCACAGCTGATAGCTATAGGTTGCTTTCAGGCAGGTTTGTTAACATTACCAAGCAAAAAGATAACTGTACAACAATCCTACTTTCCCCTCCTTAATGGATTTGTGTCTTCTTAAAAACAAAATGGTAGAAAACAAAGATCATTCATAGAAGACAGAATCATCTGCAAGATAATCGCACAATGGAAATATCTTGGTTCAGAAGCCACCCATGGAAAGATCACAGGAGTAAAGATTGAACGGGTCCAAAGAATTGCTGTTAAATGGTACTGCCATCCCCCCCATGCTGCCTTCATAGGCAAGTGGTCACCTGTGTGATAACAACGGCATGTGTAGTAAGAAGTCAAACACTGCAGATTATCTACAGTCACATTACAACCCAGTAAAACTCAGAACAACATATGGACAGAAGAAATGGTTTTATCTAATTAGGACTATTTTGTCTAGGTCCGTGATGACAAACCTATGGCCTGCATGCCACAGGTGGCACGCAGAGGAATTTGTATGGGTGCACAAGCCCAGGAAAACTTACCTCACTGCGCATGCACGCACCTCACAGCTGATTTTTGGCCCGTTTGAGGCCTTTTTTGGCCTCCCAGAGGCTTGAGGGAAGCCTCTGCAGCCTCTGTAGCCCAAAAATTAGGCCCTTTTCATTACTTCCTGTACTTCCGAAAATACCAGAAGTGACGAAACGGGCCCATTTTTCAGCCTGCAAAGGCTGTAGAGGCTTCCCTCAAGACTGTGGGAGGCTGAAAAAGGCCTCAAATGGGCCGAAAATCAGCTGTGAGGTGCACACACATGCACAGGGGGCATGGGGGGGTGCCTTCAAAGAGCTGGCATGTGATTGCAGGTGCGCAAACATGCACAAAATTTTTGGCATAGGAGCCCAAAAAAATTAGCTACCACTGGTTTAGGCCAAAGTCAGCATCCCTGTAACCTATATTGCTGATCTTTCCCTACTTAAATCTAACCACAGCATAAGCATATCCTGGCAACGAGCTTTCATGTTGGTACGTTCATCTCATCCTATCCTGGGAAGAAAACAGCTTAGGTTATTGTTAGTTATGCTGGTGTACAAGCATTCTTTTCTTGACACTATCCAAGGGCAGCCTCAAAGTGTACAAATGTGTTAGGCTTTGGGACCTATTGCTTTGGAAGGAGGTTACGTGACACATGGATCAGAGGAAACAAAGAGGTAGATAGGGAGAGCAGGAAGATTTAAGGTCGTGGTGGTATAGTTTTCTCCCAGCTAATGGACAGGTGAGAAAATCTCAGCTCAGCAGTGGGGAAAGTTAATGATATAATGAAGGTGAATATACGTGTCCCAGGATAATGTTTCAGGATCCAATCTGAGTCAGTCACTGAGACCAGAGGTTTTATCTTCTGCGTTTTAGGACTTGTGCTGGATCCTGCAAAGTTTATGATGTTAATTCTCTCCACCTCTGTCATTTTCTGATTATTCCTAGAACATAATCTCCAAATTATAGACATACGTGTCAGACCAGTCGTGTTGGGAATCCCTGGTATCAAAATTTGTTCATCCCTTAACGGGCTTACACTGAAACGTAAACTGAACCCCTCCTTTTTTTAAAAAAAAAAAAGGAACCACGATGTCGTGACATTTTAAAACTGCATCTGGAAAGTAGAAGGGGACTTAACTGCATAGGGTTAATAAAAATGAGATGGGAGAAAAATAAAATATAAATAGCTTATTTACTATGGAGTTAACTGCTTAAGAGGTAGGTTAACCAGGCATCTTTTCTTATTCCTTAAGTTTTACTTAAGCTGTCCATTCCATTCCCCACAATTAATACTTAAGTGACTCACATTCATTTACAGGGGGTACATACTTTGGTTGTTCACCCACATCTTGTAAAGTTCCTTAAATATAGGCAGATTTCTGCAACACTCACTGCTTTTTGCTCTGCTGATATTTAGCCATTCATAAAATCTGTGGAATTATGCTTTATAAGCATTCTAAAGCTTGCCACTGTTCAGAAAATGTATAAATGTTTGGAAATAATCGGTAGTGGAAAGATTTGTATAGGTGTTACAGCCATCATATAGCTATCATTATCGAATTCCTGGAACATTCGTTTCATGCTTTTACCATTATCTTAACTCTTTAAAAAACTATTTTTCCCTGACTGCTTTGGTGATGGACATTTCAAGAAATGGAGACTTTTGTATATTGCAATGTCCAGTGTGTTTCAGGATAGAGGTGCTCTTCATTTTATTTGTGGGAAAATCAAACCTGGACTCTGGAGATTGAAACTGACTAGATTACCGTAAGGGTACACATAAGATGCAGAAAGTGTTCATAAAATGGGTGCAGCCTTGAATGAATAATGGGAAGCAGGGAGGTCTCTAATCTGCTTTCTGCAAGGTATCAGTAAATGAAAAAGGATTACATGTTGCAAAATGGCCTTAGATCTGTAAAGAGATAATGATCTGATAATTATAATGATATAAATAATTTGTTTATCACACAAACAGATGTAAGGACTAAATACAACATAGCAAAGAAGACCAGGAGGAACTTCAATCTGCAATAATCACTCCTTTTGGTCATGAACAACCTACAACTTTCTTGGTGCTTCCTCCATTGCTCAGAGTTTTAAGATATTTGCATTCTGCTCCTGTTCTAACGCAGTGGACATTGTGTTTCACTGTCAGGCTGTTTGCTTAATGAATGCTAGTTGCTTTTTGGAAAACTACCACTGGCACAATGCCTTACACACAAAAGAGGCTCCTTGCCAGTATCAACAAATCATCACCTCCCCTGCTCTTCAAAGGTTGGCCTGGTTTTGTTCTTAGACACTTTCCAAGTTTCACTTCTGCACAGGTGCAGCTAACTTAGATGTTCTGCTAAAACCAGGGGAACATTTCTGCAACAAGTACGAGCCTATGGTACATGGGAAAGATCATGACCTGGGTTGATTCAGAAAACATTTATAATATGAGGGCCAGAGTCTTGTCAAAATGGGCCTCTTCAGTTTGGTTATACAGCACATGTACACTGCCTATTTTCCCAAGATAGTTTGGCTAGCTACCACACAAGCCCAGAAAAAGATGCACGCAGTTGAAAGAGTTGCTGACCAGTACTACACCTGCCCCCAGGTAACCCAAAGCACTTTTTCCTTTCAAGTCCAAAATAATGCAGAGTTCTATGAGAAAAAAACCACCACTCCATCTGGCTCTAGGAGGGAGAGAGGGAGGGAAAGAAGGAGGAAGGAAGGAGGGAAGGTAGGTAAATAGCCTGGTACTTTGCTGGTCTTTCCCCTGGTAATATAAGCAAGTTCTGATCAAACTCCTGTAACTCTTAGTAGTTAGAAGCTCAGGTCAGTTTTCTCAAAGCTGCTGGACGGAACTAGTTTTGAATTAGCAGAGATTTGTTCCAGGGGTGGGATACGACAGTACCGGTTCGGTGGTTTATAAGGTTCGGTGATTTATGATGTGATATATGATGTGCTTCCCTGCACGCTGCGAGAGCGCGCCTGTAAATTGTCATTAGCACGCTTCGTGCCGAGAAGCAGCCTTTGAAACAGCCCTCTTTTCTTGTTTGTTTAACTACAGCTGTACCTCATTTGGCAGCTGAAGTTGAAAAATCAGGAAATAAAGATCAGGTAAGAGCCCAGGTGGACAGGTGGGCAAAAACATCAGCAGACATAGAACCGGTTCTATATCTGCTGCTCTTCAGAGCTACCAGTTCTACAGAGGTGGACAGAACCGGTAGAAACCCACCCCTGATTTGTTCTGGAGAACAATTAATGAACCCTTTTGAGTTTTGCAACATACTATGATCTTCTTCAGGCTGGAGTTGATTTAAATGCATATTGCACAATCAAATGTGCCCAGGATTAGCCACGTATGATATCTCTATATAAAGCAGCCTCACAGCCTATGGAAGTTACTAGTCTAGATGGTTCCTGATTTTCATGTTAGATTTACTAAGTAGTACTTGGAAAATGCACATAGTAGGAAAAAGTTGTATAAAATCTGTAGATGCCAGAAATTAAACGTGCAGCTCTTGGGCAGAACAAGAGCATCCATCTTATTGTTAGCATGAATAAGTCAGGATGTAGCGCAGGGGGAAGTTTTTCAAAGGCACTCTTCTGTCTTTAGTTGAGAAGAGATACTTCTTTGAAGCCCACCTCTTATAGGCTTACCTCTAATATGATAAGGATTTAGAAGGGCAGAATTTGAAAATTGGAGCCATTCACCTTTGATGAGATTGAATTACGCAGAATTAAGAAGGGTTGTGCCCAGAGCCTCCATTTCAGTTAGAGATAAGAAGGTAACATTTCTGTTTGCTCTTACAGCCTCTCAATGTAAGCCAAAATGGCTTTACATTTTAAACTTTTCAGCCTCTTTATGATGAGTCCCTTCAAAACCTGGGATCTTTTAAAAATTAGCTGGTATACTGTTTTTCCCTGCAAGTGAGCAATATATGCATGCAATCTTTAAATAAAACACTCTAGATCAAGCATGCTGTCTACAAAAATATCATTAATGTAAAAAAGTATGTTAAGAGAACGAGCCATGGTGGTGCAGTGGTTAGAATGAAGTATTGCAGTATAATTCTGCCAACTACCAGCAGTTCGATTCTCACCAGCTCAAGACTGACTCAGCCTTCTATCCTTCCAAGGTCAGTAAAATGAGGACCCAGATTGTTGGGGGCAAAAGGCTGACTATAAACTGCTTAGAGAGGGCTGTAAAACACTGCTATTGCTATTGCTAGGAAAATATTGTGATAGAGTTTTAAACTGATGGAGTTTTAAACGGATATAGCCCACTGCCTGCAATGAAATCTGTGGTGTTTTATAATGTTCTGGAAGGAAACATGTTTATCAGATATTTATAGAAGGGGAAGAAACATGGTTGCTTCATCCCAAACTTTATATATTAGTTACTGCGCATAGCACCCTTGTTCTAATCGTTACAAATTGCATTCATATCTGCTCTGCTATAGGAAGCATGATGATATAACTCCAGATTCAGAACATCAAAGCCTCCCTCATTAACTGATAATTGCATTTTCTATAAAGATATTCTGGAAATTGAAAGAACCCCATAGAAATTTTCTAAACAAAAAAATATTTTTCTGAAAATATTAATATCTTAATATAAATTAAGATATTATGTGAGTTGCTGCATCTAAAGTAGAGGCAAGTTATTTTCTTACCCTTATTTCCTCTTTATTTTCCCACTTCCACCCTTGCTTGTTAATATCTGCAAGGAACTCTTGGCTTGTGCTACTAGATGACACAGAAAGCTCTACAGAGTAATATATAACTCAGTTGAACACAGTGGATTTTATTTTCTGACAACATTCTTTTGTTTGTTTCTAAACCTCATACTATTATTCCTGTGTTAATGCAAAAGATAGGTGCCTTTAGCATCTATTCTGTAAGCCAGTCCGAATTGAAATTGATGCTGATAGGTGAAAATTGGCTTACACATCCATTTAAGGAATATCAATTCTTTTTTCTTACTGAATCAATTTAATATTTGGGTATTTGTATGTCAAAAAGACAACCGAATTAGCAACGTGTAATATAAATAAAATAGAGAGAGAGGTTTCTTCAGATATTCATAGATGGGAGTCATTAACTCTCACTCTTTGGGGATAGATGAACACTCTCAAAATGAATATTATTTCTAGATTAATTTATATTCCGAGAGCAATTCCAGTTTACGTACATGGAAAATATTTTCAGAAAAGAAAAAACACTCCAGCAGAATTGTGTGTGATTTATCAAAGTCACAAACTCTTTGATGTTTTGTGATTTCTTGCCCCATTTTTTCATTTCAGTGGAAAGATGACTTTGGAAGCCAAGGAAGCTACTGGTTGCAGCTGGATTGCCTCAGGTTGCTTTCCAAGTGATACATGATGAATTTCTAACAACTGTGGCTAATGCAAGGGATCAGCTCAAATGGGATTTCACAGCTCTTGTAGTTTATGTCCTCAGGTTGATGGAAAAGCACCATGTGCCTCTGGATGGTAATTATTGCAGGCAGTGCATCTCTTGAACAAAAGCTTTTAAGCTCGCCAGCTGCACTTTTAGAATTTTTGTTCATTTAGAACTGTTTTGCAAGCTCTGGCTTTTAAGGATTATTTGTTTCTGAAGAGAGATCAAGAGCCTGATACAGCAGGAAAATGGCTTTTCAATTCTTTGAGAGAAACCCCAATTGTTTCTCATGAAAATGTACACCTGAGGAACTCAATATCATAGAATTGATGTTTGATTGGATTTTGTTTTGTTTTTTGAAGCCAATGCTTGTATATCACAATCCTCCTGATTCTACTATGCGGTACGCCTAACATTGATCTAAGCAATTGTGTTTTCTAGATCATTCCCCTGTACAGCAGTGACTTCCTTGCGATTCTTCCCTCTCATAGAGTAGTCCACATAAATAGAACAGGAAGGAAATTGATCCAAGTTAATCAGCAGTAGATCAGTTTTTCATTGATTAATTGATATCCTGGTCAATTAGCAAATTTATCCTGTTTATTTTTGCTTTATTTAGTGGTGTTTGACCTTGAAACAGAAACTAACCATCCATTGAAACAAGTGAGATATATTGAGAAGTTGACCAATTGGAAGACCCCAATCCATAACATTATTTGATCATGGGAGGGGGAAGGGTCATCTTGTATTAAAAATACAAGTACACTTCATTTGACACTGATCCCAATTTTGTTTACAAAAGGAAGATTCAGCAAGAATGTTTGAGAAGGGGAAAGTTGTGGTTTTGGAAAGATAGTGACTATGCACCCTGTTTGGAAAATTAAAAGGATAATTATGCCCAGTGGTCAGGATGACTTGTTCCTTTCGGGAAGGAATGGTCAAGGGCAGGGGTGGGATTCTACCAGTTCGCACCTATTCACTAGAACTGGTTGTTAACATTCTAAGCAGTTCAGAGAACCAGTTGTTAGAAGAAATTACTGGCCTAATCCTGTAAGGAAGGCAGGAAGGAAACATTCTGGTGTTGCTTACAGAAACTGCCTCTCCGTTAACCCTTATTACATTCTTGGCAGGACTAGACTTCCTGTCTCAGGAACATCTCTGGAGTTTTTTCCCCCTCCTTTGCTGGTACTTTGCTTGTATGGAGTGACCAAAGTTACAATGGCACTGAAAAAAGTGACTTATGACCATTTTTCACACTTACAACTGTTGCAGCATCCCCACAGTCATGAGAGGCCAGGCGAGGAGATGCGTGCCTTGATGTGAGTGATATTGAGTTGGCCACGCCCAGCCAATAACATGACCACCAAGCCATGTCTACCCAGTCACATGACTACCAAGCCATGCCCACCACCTAAGCCATGCCCACAGAACCGGTTATTAAAAATTTTGAATCCCACCCCAGTCAAAGGCAATGCTTCTGCTGGTCTCTGTGACATGTTTGCTAGATTCTTTGCAAATAAAATGACTTATATTCTTTTTTTCCCCCAATAAATTTTGTATTTTTATATTTTAAAAAACATCTCCTTCGGTGAAGAATGTGGTTCCAGGTTTTTACATTTTAATACAAACATGTCCATAATTACATATTCATCTTTCATATTCAGTTTCATATCACATTATTATTTATTCCATTTTCCTTTAAATATTCTCAAATATTCTTATATTCATGAAACTTGTTTTATCCAATTCCAATTCATATCATAACGTTTCATTTTTCTTTAAATATTCTCAAATCTTGTTCTACAATATTATCTAAATTTCTTATTTCATTTCTATATTCATTACACATATTTACTTTTATCTGTCACATTTGCAATTTTATCACATACTATTATTCCATTCATTGTTCAATAGGTTCCATCCTAATTCTAGTAACCTAAAAGTTGTCCCCTTTAATTGTCAGTTTGAGTTTGCCACCCCCTTTGCCTTATACACTATCCCAATTTATTCTCTTTAATTCCTTATAAAGATTTACCATAATATAGTAAATTACTTATATTCCTCAGACACCTTTTAAATGGAGTCTAATGTGAACTGGGATAACATCTTGTGACACTGTCATTCAACCTTGTGGAGACAGACTAACAGCACAGAATCTTCTGTAATAAGATGTCCACCACATGTGGCTAGATCCAGGCCCTTCATGGCTTCTTTGGCTGAGTATGAGTAGCTAAAGTCAAGAGGTGCTGAATGCTTCTTTGAGAGGAGACATAGTAGCCTTGGAAGAAATGGTGATATGTTGTCTCTTGAAGAAACCCTATCTTGATCAGGCTAAGTTTTGCCAGGTATTTAACCTTCCCTTTTTGGAGAAAGTAAAGCTGAATCAGCTCAAAAGCTCCTACTTGAAGCAATTATTTGGATCCCTTCCACCAGATAGGTTTTAGGCCTGTCATTAAGCAATAACTGATTAGACAGTCTAACAACCCATTAAGTTCTTCTTTCTGAGTTTTGGATCATAGCTGGTTATAAAATTCTCCAATAAGCCCTATATATCTGGTTCTCCTACTGCATTATAACTTCTGATTGAGATATATAAAAATATCCCTACAACAAGAAGAATAAAAGACATAGGAGGCCTGTAGTGGTACCAAGTAGAAGTATTGTGTTCTATGGAAGTTCCATTGTTGGTCCGCATTTTAAGCAGGAGTTTTGTGTGTTCCTACTGGCTGAGCAGCCTGACAGCGAACTATAAAAGGGAGCTATCAGATGGCATCAGCTGTTACCCGTCAGCTGGCCAGCTCGGCAGCATATCGGCTGACGCGGGTAACCTGTTTCTTTGTTACAATAAACACTGATCATTCGTTAATGCTTGCCTCAGCTCATTCTTAGAAAAGACTACAAAATTGGTGATGAGGATGGGATGCCAGTCTGAAAGCTGAGGAAGGACAGAGCTGGAGGTAGTGTTGTTGCTTTTTGTTACCTCAGGATAGACAAGATGTCAACTGCTCCGACATTCCCATGTTTCTACCCATTCTACCCAAACTTGGGAATCTTACATTAATCATTTTGACTGTTTCCTAGATGCTGCTGATTTGTCTGAGATTTCAAACCATAGGAAAAAAAGCGTACTTCCTAAGCTTTTACGGGGCCGCAGTTTTTGATACTGCCACAGTGCTGTTGGCATCTCAGACTGTTAAAGCGGTATCCTGGGAAGATTTACAAGAACTTTTAAGTAATCATTACTCACCTAAACCATCTAGGATTGTGAGGCGGAACACATTCAGGAGACAAGTACAGGCTGAGGGAGAGACTTTCAGTACCTACGTGCCCGCCGTCCAAAAAGCGGCACTACATTGCGTGTTGTAGGATCAATTGCTTGATTAATTAGTATGTGGTGTATGAGATCTCAGGCTTCAAAGACACTTGCTTGCCAAGGGCGATTTAACCCTTAAGATGGCTATTGAGGAGTCTCAAGCAGCAGAAATGCCAATTATCTCTGCTGCTGAGATACAAGGCTCTAATAGCAATGTTACAACCAAACCGAGTGCTGCCATGCATTATGATGACAGTTTCCCTGACAAAATTTCTGAAACCGATGAAGATGTAAATCGCCTCAGAGGGCAGCCCCCACCACAATGAAAGAATTGGATTCCTGATAACAAACCTATGCAACCACAAACAACGTGCCTGAGTTACTGTGGTAATCATTTAAGATCCACATGCAAATTTAGAAACATAATTTGTTTAAAATGCCAAAAAAAGGGACACATGACTAGGATTTGCAAATCTGGAAAAACTTTAATCCACATTACCAGCCTCAAGTTAGATCACAAAAGCAAAAAGAAGAATGTTTTACTATTGACTAGGGCTTCTTACAATTCTAAGTTGCCTAACAATTTTTCTAACCAGATTTACACTAACAAAATTCATGCAACTGTCTCCTTAGAAGGAAAGCAGTGTCCAATGGACGTTGATACTAGCTCATCGCTATCCATTGTTTCCTGGAGCACTTTTAAAAGGTTAGTTCCTGCTATCACAAAAAAATGTCTCCAGCCATACAAACTGTCCCTAAAAGACTACCAAGGGTGCTCTATTCCAGTAATTGGCACAGGAAAATTTAGTATCCAATTTCAACATTTTGAGGGACTATTTCCTCTCACAATAGTAGAAGGCGCCCTACCAAGCCTATTAGGGTTAGACTGGTTTAGATCTTTGGGACTTACAGTATCTGGAATACATTCCATTCAGGATCAGG
>BHEV01011181.1:0-19483 GCA_004319985.1 Emydocephalus ijimae
TACTCCAAACGGTGACGTGTCACATGTAATTGTTAAAGGCAAAGTCTCGTTATACTGCATTAAAACAGCATCTGAGGTTAGGAAGTTTTTCACTTGCCAGAATGCATGCTCCTCTCAGTGTCCCCAGACCTAGGTTGCTTTTTTGTCGAGAAGTCTATGTAGGGGCTCAGCTATGGTCGCTTTCTGGGGCAAGAAGATGTTGTAAAAGTTAATGAGCCCCAGGAAAGCTTGGAGATCAGTCTTATTTCTGGGNTTTTTTTTAACGTTAAGGCCGAAGTCTTTAAATTTCTGGAGAACCATTTTGAGACTTTTTCTAGTACTTCTCTATTCGGGGCAGCAATTAAAACGTCCTCAAAGTATGGCACAACCCCCTTGATCCCTTGCAAGAGTCTCTCCATCAGACTTTGAAAAATCCCTGGGGCTACGCTCACTCTGAATTGGAGTTGGTTGCATTTAAAGGCGCTTCAGTGCGTAACGATCATCTGTGCCTCCGCGGTTTTTTTATCTCCAGGCAGTTGTTGGTACACCTGTGCTAAATCCAATTTAGCGAAGACTTTTCCTCCATTCTGGGAATGGAGAAGGTGTTGCATCACTGGCACCGGGAAAGCATTCTGTTGAAGGGCGTGATTAAGGGTGGCCCGGTAGTCCCCACAAATCCTTAACGATCCATTTGGTTTGATGGGTGTTATGATTGGGGTTTACCAACGGGCGTGGTCAGTTGGTTCTAAAACACCCTGGGCTGTAAATTTATCGAGCTGCTTGTCAATCTTTGGTTTAAGGGCAAAAGGTACTGATGAGGCTTAAGGCGGATGGGGGCTACTTCAGGGTTAAGGTTAAATGATATCAGGGTCCCCTTGTACTCGCCTAGTTTGTCTGCAAAGACGTCCTGGAATTCCTGGACGAGGGCCTCCTCCCAGTCGTCGCTTCTGGTTTGGTGAATGCTGGCTACCTTGATCCCGAGTGGGGCGAACCATTGAAGGCCTAACAAACTAGGCCAGTCACGGTCGACGATGGTCAGTGGTAACGACGCAGTACGATTTTTGAATGATACTTGGACTTGGCTGGATCCAACGACCGGAATTCGGTTCCCCTGATAATCTTTGAATATGATTCTTTGGGCTCTGAGGTCTTGACGCCGGATGGCAGGGATTAATTGTTTGAGGGTCTTCCAGGAAACCATCGAGAGGGACGATCCTGAGTCAACTTCCATCACGCAAGGCTGGTTTTCGATGGTGACCTTCACTCGGATCTTCTTTGCATCTAACGATGAAGCGTGACCGATTGTAATGGTTTGGTGTGCTACTTCCCATCTCGTTGAAGTGGCCAGTGTTTTATTTCTGTAGGAGTGGTTGTTCCATTGGTGGTTCAAATGTTCCTGACTCACAGGACGATTCCCTGTGGTCTGGCAGTAGTTGTTTCCCCTCTGAATTGGGCTGGATTCTTGCTTGCTTCTACAGACCTTCCTGATGTGGCCTCTTTTCCCACAGGAATGGCAGAGTGCGTCGAGGAATTTGCAGTCTGATCGCGGGTGGTTTGCCCCACAACCCGCGCATTGGTGCGGTAGTCTTTGATTCCACTGGTTGCGTTGGCCACGTTCAGACCGGAGCCGGTTGACCTCCTCATCACTTTCTGATGGCGATTCAAGGTCCTCGTGGTGGGTCGCTGTTGTGTGCCTCTCTCGGCGAGGTGAGATCTCGCTGGCGAGTTGACGGAGCAGTGCGTTGGTGCGGCGCATTCGGGCGGCCAACTTCCTGGTTGCTTCTGCTGCAGTGGCGTCCTTGATGTCATCGGCAAGATCGATGTCCCCTTTGGCCATGATCTTGCTCTGCGCAGTGTGGTCATCTAATCCCAGAACTATTCGGTCTCTCAGAGCTTCTTCGAGGTCTGCGAACCCACAGAGGCCTCCCAGGTTCCGGAGATCCACAATGAAATCTGCAACGCTCTCTCCTTTCCATTGGTCCCTCTGGTAAAACTCATGTCTTTGGATAAGCGTGTGGTTTGCGGGTGCATAGTGGGCCCATAGAAGGGGCTCGAGGACGTCCCAGTCCATGGATTTCACCTCAGCCGGTTTCGCTAGTGCCTTGGCCATCTTAAAGACGGCAGGCCCGCAATGGGTCAGGAACACTGCTCGCTTTTTCCCTGTAGTGCATCCCTCAAGTTGTTGGTCTCCAGAAACATCTGGAACCGGTCTATGTACGAATCCCAGTCATCTTGTGCCGGGTCAAATGGAGCGGGTGGTATGGCGCCGCCGGACATGGTTTCTGTTGTCGATGCGCCTTCAGCCGTGTGCTCTGTTTGGTGCTCTGTGAGTGTTCAATCAGCTCAGATGTCTCCGCATCCCACCTTCGTCGCCAGTGTTATGTTCTGCGCATGGGCGCAAGGAGCGGAGACGAGGCAGTGAACAGTGAACTTCAACTCTTTATTGAACATTGTGAACAGAGCAAAACCCTAGGGCAGCAGCAGCCCTTTTATAGAGTAGGCTGCTGACCTATTAGCCAATGAGAAACATGGAAGTGTTAAACCCTTGAACCAATGAGAGTTGGCCCATTAACAGCCAATCAGATTTCCCAGAAAGGACCAATCCGATATCGCTATTATCGGCCAATCAGAAGTGCAGGATTAGAACCCTGCTTTTTCTTTGAGGTTGTTGAAACTTTTTTAAACGTCTTTATTAGTTC
Organism: Emydocephalus ijimae; assembly: GCA_004319985.1. Lineage (NCBI taxonomy): Eukaryota > Metazoa > Chordata > Lepidosauria > Squamata > Elapidae > Emydocephalus > Emydocephalus ijimae. The sequence continues at coordinate 2,679 of BHEV01011181.1, forward strand.
ATAACAGAATGCAACAGAAAATAAAACTCAGAAGTTAATTTATAAAAGAATATGAAATGATTGGATGGTTAGAGAGATTAATAATTATTTGGAGTTAAAATTTAGTGTGATTTCTCTACCTCATCCTTTCCTACAGGATTGGCTCAATTTGAGACAGTTATCGGGTGCAATAAAAGCTACAAAAGTGTAGAATTTTAAAATATATTCTTTTAATGTATTTTTGAATAGAAAACATGTGCTTCTTTTCTTTCATACTCCAGTTCATAATGCTCCATATTTTAAAATCTCTTGAAATTTGAAATTTGTTTAATTCAGGCACTACTTCTTGGATATTCCAGAAAGAGTTTAGCTAGGTTATTAATGATAGAAAAAGTTAATACTTTTGCTATATTTCCAAATGGTGTCTTTTCTAACTGTACTTAATGTCCAAGTATAGTTAGAAAAGACACCATTTGGAAATATAGCAAAAGTGTTAATTTTTAACTGGACATTAACATTTGTATCACTATAAGTCCCATGTATTTACCATATGCTAAATAAATAAATCTAACTATACTTTAAAATTACCAGCAACGGGTGGTTTACCTACAAATATGGTTTTTTGTTGCTTTATATTTCAGATGATACCTACGAAGAAACATATGAAGATATTGAAAGTGACATTCAAAGTGAAGGTTATAATTCCTCCAAATCAGAGTGAGTAGGTAGTCTTTGACTGGCTGTCTGAACTTTGAGTCTTTTATATGACTGAGTACTTTGGCATTTTTATATATTGTACAGTTTAGGGGAAAGCTGGTGCTTTTTCCTATAGGCACACTAAAAATGCTGCATTTAGTGCTGTCTTCTTGGTAATGGTCAAGTATGTTTATTTGTGTTACTGCAGACCCTTTTTGGAGTACAGGAAATATTAAGAATCATATAGTTGGAAGGAATCTTAGATGTTATCCCATTCAACTCCCTGCTTGGATCTACTATTTTATTTCTGATAGTTGACAATCCAGCCTCTAATTGAAGATCGAAGTAATAATTCACCACTTAATACAGGAGCCTCTTTATAGAGGCAGCTTGTATAGTCAGAAAATTCCTCCTGATGTTTAGTAACCATAGTAACCATTTAGTAACCAACCTGTAGGTGGCCCTCAACTTATGACCACAATTGAACCCAACATTTCTGTTGCTAAGTGAGATGTTTGTTAAGCGAGTTTTGCCTCATTTTATGACCTTTCTTTACATCTTGTTAATTGAATCACTGCAGTTGTTAAATTATTAACACGATTGTTAAAGGGAATCGGGCTTCCCTACTGACTTGGCTTGTCAGAAGGTTACAAAAGAGGACCACTTCATCCCGGGATACTGCAACAGTCATAAATACGAGTCAATTGTCAAATGTCTGAATTTTGATCACGGTTATAAGTCACTTTTTTCAGTGCCGTTGTAACTTCGAATGGTCACTGAATGAACTTTTGTACTAGGTGCACTAGTGAGAACAATCAACCAATGGAACAGAAGTTGCCCTTGGAAGTTGTGGGAGCGTCATCACTTGAGACTTTCAAGAAGAGATTGGACTGCCATTTGTCAGAAATGGTGTAGGGTCTCCCGCTTGGGCGGGGGGTTGGACTAAATGACCTACAAGGTCCCTTCCAACTCTGATTATCTGTTATCTGTTAGGTTGATTAGCTGTACTACTTTAGAATATCAATTGGAATAAACTAGGCCAAAATTTCCTGACTTGATACCCAGCCAATTCATTGGACCAATTGCTTACAGAACACAAGTAGTCTTCTACTTACAGCCACAATTGAGTCTGAAATTTCTGCTCTTAAGTGAAACACTTGTTAAGTGAGTTTTCCCCTATTTTATGCCCTTTCTTGCCATAAGTTAAGTGAATCACTGCAGTTCATAACCTGGTTGTTAAGTGAACCTGTCTTCCCCATTGACTTAGCTTGTCAGAATGTTGAAAAAGGGGATCTCAGGACCTTGGCACACAACAACGGTCATAAGTATGAACCCATTGCCAAGCATCTGAATTTTGATTACATGGTCATGGGGCTTCTACAAAGGTTGTAAGTGTGAAAAAATGGCCATAAGTCACCTTTTTCACTGCTGCGGTAACTTTGAACAGTCACTAAATGAACTGTTGTAAGTCATGGACCACCTGTATTTAACCAGCAGAAAGCCCTCAACCCAATTTTGAGAGCCTAAGATAGAGTACCCTATTACTAGAAATAATCTGCATGACCCTTCCCTATAGTGGTGCCCTTGGGATAAATTGGAATTGACTCCTCTCCACCACTACCATCCCGCATGCCCTCACCCCAATATCTTGATCTAACCACCAGTAGTTGAACATAGCTTGGAACTAACTTCCACCCTGAGAGCAAAATCAGAAATAGATGCTTTTAGTAATAATCTTTATCTTTTCTCCCATCTTGCCCTCCCAGAATTTCTGGAAAAGGAATTATTCATTCCAGGAATTATAAAAGGTGGGTGTTCCTCAGAGTAACAATGCTAGAATATAATAGGCTTATTTTATTTATTTATTTATTTGATTTGTCAATCACTTACAAGATAATAGGTATAAGTATAAACATGAGGAAATAGATACGAATAAATGGGGACAATAGGACAGGGACGGGAGGCACAATTGTGCACTTATGCACGCCCCTTACAGACCTCTTAGGAATGGGGTGAGGTCAATAGTAGATAGTTTGAGGTTAAAGTTTTGGGGGTTAGAAGATGTAACTACAGAGTGAGGTAATGCATTCCAGGCATTGACCACTCTGTTGCTGAAGTCGTACTTTCTGCAGTCGAGTTTGAAGTGGCTTACATTGAGTTTGTATCTGTTGTGTGCTCTTGTATTGTTGTGGTTGAAGCTGAAGTAGTCATTGACTGGTAGGACATTGTAGCAGATAATTTTGTGTGCTTCGCTTAAGTCTAACCATAGCTGGCATAGTTCAAGGTTGTCCAAGCCCAAAATCTCAAAACTGGTCCAACCTTTTGGACCTCAGACCACCAAACTCATAATTTTAGATCCCAGGGAACACAAACTAGTTCTGTGGGCATGGCCTAATTTGTGGGTGTGGCTTGGTGGTCATGTGACTGGCTGGGCATGGCTTGTACGTAAATTTTATAAATATTTATATAAATATTGATTTTTTTTATAAAAAAGAGAAACTTTCACTCAAAATCAGGCAAAGCAGGCAGGCAGATTGATTTGCTCACAGAATCACAGATTCATTCAGAAATCTATCTGCCATTGGCTAGCTCAGTCTGTCACACAAAATTTGCTTGCAAGCAAACTCATAAAATTTGCTAGCACGCAAACTCACAAAATTAACTCACAGCACACCGTGTATGTAAATATTGATTTTTTTATTTAAAAAACTTTTATCCAAAATCAGGCAAAGCAGGCAGATTGAGTTGCTCAGAGAATCATTGAGTGATCTATCTATCTGCCATCGGCTCGCTCAGTCTCTCAAATTTGCTTGCCGTGAGTCTGCACTGAATTTGCTTGCAAGCAATCCTTCAGTCCTAAGGGAGGTTCGCCTGTGCTTAACTAGAAAGCAAGAAATCCAACCATTTCCTGCTTCCTAGCTAATCTAAATCTCCCAGCACAGCAGAACAGATGATGATCAGAAAAAGGAAAAATAGCAACTTAGCAGACAAGTTTGCTGGGTGAGGAGTGAGTGGGTGAGGAGGGTTCCCACAGGCCATGTGGGCTGAGCAGCCTTGTGTTTCTGCACAGCCTGGATTAATTGCTTTTGGGGTGAGATTTCTCTGTGGCCTACCAAATTTTTTTCACGGCCCACCGGTGGGCCATGGCCCACCAGTTGGTGACCGCTGATGTAGGGTATTCTGTTGCGAGCAGAGGAGTGTCATACTCTTCTGGTGAAATACTTCTGGACTTGCTCAATTGTATTACTGTCCGGTATACAGTGGGGATTCCAGACTGAAGAGCTGTATTTGAGTATTGGTCTAGCAAAAGTTTTGTATGCTCTAGTTAGCAATGCGATATTTCTGAGTTCTGAACGTCTTCTGAGTTCTTTTTATGCCACACGGAGCATGGTTGTCGATGCCTTGGGAAGAATGAACTTGGTAGCAGTCTGCCTTCTGCTTTGACATAGGTGGGCTTTCTTTCAGGGTTAACCAGCTGCTGAAGCACAAGGGAGCTGTTGAAATGGTCTTTGCTGTATGCTAGCCTGAACTCTTTTAGGAGGCCACAGCACAGTCTGCCTCGGAACATTGGCTGCACCTTTAGATTTATACACCATTTGTTTCTCTAATGTTTTTGTAAAGAAATTCTAGAAACAGATCAATTACATGTTGGTGCCAGAGGTCACAAATCAGAGGCATGTTGTGACCTCTTATTGTCTTTCCCCAACTTTATGTTCATAAAGAAAGACAATGTATAAAATGTTTATCTATAGTACCTTCACTTTGTTATTTATTGATTTATCTCTTTCTCTCTCTTTTTTTGTTCTAGAGATATCAAAATTGAAAAACTCAAAGGATTTGGAAAATTTTTCAAAGGAAAATTCAAAATAAAAAGTGCACACATGAAAGAGAGTTCTCGGTATGTAATGTATTGTGCCAATAGTACAAGTAGTCCACTGACTAATGACCACAATTGAGCCCAAAATTTCTGTGGCTAAGAGAGACAGTTGTTAAGTGAATTTGACGATCTTGCTTGTCAGAAGGTCACAAAGGGGGAATCACATGACCTTGGGACACAGCAACAGTCTTAAGTATGAACCTGTTGCCAAGTACCTGAATTTTGATCACATGATCACGGGGATAACTGTGAAAAACGGTCATAAGTCACATTTTTCAGTGATTTTCAAACGTGATTGAACGGTCACTAAATGAACTGTGATTGAACGGTCAGTGATTGAATGGTCACTAAATGAACTGTTGTAAGTTGAAGACTACCTGTATATGATATGTAGAGAATATACAGTATGTTCCTAATTAAGTCAAGCAAGAAGTCACATTGCAAGCAAGATTGGCAGGGGAAGCTATTCCATATGCAATAAACAACCAGCAAACTTCAATCCCCTTTGCACTGATGATCTTACCTAGCCTGATAATGAAACATCTTCAGTAAAACAATCTCAGAGAACATGAAGAACTCATCACCATCGTCGTCATCATCATCATCCATAAAAGGCATCTGTTGATTAATTTAAAGTGCCAGTCCTTAATTGTATTCCTGTGGTGTCTCTGTAGTGGCTGATGAACCTTTGAAATGCTGGGTTACTGCAATACAAATCACAGCACTGTGAAGGTTACAACTTCTTAATTACTAGTTCAATAATACCATGTATGTCATTTAAATATAAATGGGATTGGAATAGCAATACAAAAGCTTTAGATACATTTACAGAATGGCAAGGCCTTTCCCTTCATCTTAACCCAGACTGAGTGGGAAGGGCAGAAATGTTAGTGAATGAGGAGCATTAATGAGGAGGAATATTAAGCTGAAGGAGAAAATGGTAGCTGGTATGCAATGAAGCTTCTGCTTCATTGACGATGCTAAGAGCTTTGATTGTATGGATCACAACAAATTGTGGCAAGTTCTTAAAGAGATGGGAGGATCAGACATCTTATTTGTCTCTTTAGAAACCTATACACAGGTCAAGAAGCAACAGTGAGAACTGGACACGGAACCACTGATTGGTTCAAAATTGGGAAAGAAGTCCCGCAAGGCTGTATACATCACCTTGCCTATTATATGTAGAGCACATCATAAGAAAGGCAGGGCGAGATGAATCAAAAGTTGGAATTAAGAAATATCAACAAACTCAGATATGCTGATGATATCACTCTAATGGCAGAAAGTGAAGAGGAACTAAAGAGCCTCTTGATGCAGGTAAAGAAGGAGAGTGCAAAAGTTGGCTTGAAACTCTAAATTAAGAAAACTAAAATCATGGCATCCAGCCCTCTCAATTCCTGGCAAATAGATGGGGAAGAAATGGAGGTCGTGACAGATTTTATTTTCCTGGGCTCCAAGATCACCGCAGATAGGGACTGCAGGCAAGAAATTAAAAGATGCTTGCTCCTGGGGAGGAAACTATGGCAAATCTAGACAGCATACTAAAAAGCAGAGACATCACCCTGCCAACAAATGTGTGTGTAGTCAAGGCGATGGTTTTCCCAGTTGCAATGTATGTTTGTGAAAGTTGGACCATAAGGAAGGCTGAGAGCCAAAGAATTGAGGCCTTTGAACTATGGTGCTGGAGAAGACTCCTGCGAGTCCCTTGGACTGCAAGGCGATCAAACCGGTTAGTCCTAGAGGAGATCAACCCTGACTGCTCTTTAGAAGGCCAGATCCTGAAGATGAAACTCAAATACTTTGGCCACCTAATGAGAAGGAAGGGCTCACTGGAGAAGAGGGCAATAGAAGAAGGGGACGACAGAGAATGAGGTGGCTGGATGGAGTCACTGAAGCAGTAGGCGTGAGCTTAAATGGACTCCAGAAGATGGTAAGGAAGGCCTGGAGGAACATTGTCCATGGGGTCGCAATGGGTCGGACACGACTTCGCAACTGACAACAACAACAACATAATGCCCTTCATGAAAGAAATTCCTGATTCCTATTTGGTTCTGTGTGTTAAACAGCTCTCTGCGTATTTTTTGGTCTCAATTTCTTTTTTCACATTTTTATTAGTTTATAATATAAAATACAAAAATACCAAAGCAAATAATAGGAAAAATAGGAAAGGGAAAAGGGGAGAGTGTAGAAAATGAGGAAAAAAAGGTGTTGACTTCCGGTTCCCTTTGGTGCAGTAGAATAAGGTAATGACATTAAACTTCAACTTTTTACTTTTACATAATAGTCTATACTAGCTATTTCTATAACAACTATTTCTATTTGATAAAACTCAAAATCAAAGTTTCTTTTTTCCCCCCACCTCAAGCCCAAAGTCCAGTAGCAGTTTTCCAAATACTTTTTTTTTTTAGTCAAAGCAGTCAATTTAGCCATCTCTGCTAACTCCATCAACTGTTGCCGTCATTCATCCATTCTGGGAGATTTCGTTTTTCACATGTTGCTGGTTTGAGACAAGAGCTTAATATGCAGGTGTTCAGTTCCCTTTCTCTTTTCATGTTTACTTCCATTAGTCTTGAGATCTGTGAAAATGCTCTCGGGTTGAACATTTCCCTAATTTTTATGAAGAAACCTCAGTTGAAACCATAACTCTTTTCTAGGCTCCAAAAAATGTAATGCATTTTGGATATGTAAATGTGCTGCTTTCAGGAGTTGATAACAAAAATACTGTGAAGTTCAAATATTTCTCAATCCAATGTTTTTTTTCCCAACTATGGCTTTTTTACTCAGTCATATAATCTTTAAAATTAAGTGGTGCGGTGGCCTAGAGTGGAGCTCTTGCCTCATATTCAGGAGGCTGTGAGTTCANTATTTCTCAATCCAATGTTTTTTTTCCCAACTATGGCTTTTTTATTCAGTCATATAATCTTTAAAATTAAGTGGTGCGGTGGCCTAGAGTGGAGCTCTTGCCTCATATTCAGGAGGCTGTGAGTTCAATCATAGGTAGAGGCAGCTATTTCTCTCTCTGGGTACTTTGAGTTTGTATCTGCTGAAGATAACTCCGCATAGGCTATGGGAAGGGCATCCGGCCAGTAAACACTCAGCTCCTTCAATTGCCAAGACTCCACCCTGCAAGGGATTACGGGGTCATTTAAAGATGACAATGACAATGATATAATCTGCAAAATTAAGAGTCACGCAAGTGTGATGGTGAGTATAGAAGTTGGTGCACGTGAAGTCCTGTTTGAAAACCGTAACTGCAGATGTGCAGCCAAATGTTATTTATAACCCATGCTGAAATGCACATTTGTTTTACTTGTCTTCTGCAGCAATGTTTCCCGTTCTGTACCAAACCTAGGTAAGCTTGCATGTCGAATAGATAAACTGACTCTCTTTTGAAATAACAGTTTTGGTCCTGTCCGCCTGTGTGAGATTCTTTAGAATAGGCACTCCTCTTTTTATTTTGTCATTGTAAACAGAAAATATAGCGCCTGTTTAAAACTCTGCTTCTCATTTCTAACAGATCATTTTTTTTATGATGGAATCTAGCCAGGAAGGATTTTTAGCAGGTCTGCCATTGCTAGTTTCTAATGCTACAGATTCAGCCTTTAAGAGTAAATTGATGCTATGATTATTCTTTTACACACTGAATTTATAGAGCTGCTGCAGACAAGTTAGATCTTTTCAGATGTTACAACATTCTTAGTTATTTTAACACTTATTACATAGCCATTAGTCCTTTAGGAATTCACTTCTAGAGTGGGAAATTCTTAAAGAGACAAATGATAATTGTGACAGTCTCCTTTTACAAGGAAGTCACTTGGGGTTTCAAAAATGCCCTTGCTCACTTTATGAATTCAAAAGCCATTCATTTTCTGGGGTGCACTGTAATTTTTTAGAAGTTGGTGATTAAGTTTGCTTATTTCCTACTGTCACTCCATTTGTTTCTCCTTTCATGTTGCATTTGGCAGACTATAAGATTTTAGATGTTTCTTTTTCTTAATTCTGGGAAATAGTTAATCACACTCTCTGATTTTAGTTGCAGATGTCATGGCCCAGGAAAACTTTGTGTATAATGACATTGACCCAGAACAAAATGATACAAGGTAGGTAAAATAGTCGTGAATATATTTTTCTTTCCTATCTAACATTTCTCATGCCAATAAAACTTTCTTCAAATCTATAAAATTACAGCAGTATCCTTAAAATGTATGATGACCTCACTGGCTACAATAATATAAAATGCAATAATAAGGTTAATTAATTGATTATGTGCTTTTAGAACTGGCTCATAGTGACCAGGTAGATAGAGTGTCTACATCAGAGGTCTCCAAACTTGGCAAGTTTAAGACTTGTGGACTTCAGCTCCCAGAATTCTCCAGCCAGCTGACTGGCCAAGTTTAAACTTGCCAAGTTTGGAGACTTCTAGTCTACATGATGATCTATCCCTAACTTGGTCCTTCAGGTTTTCTAACAGCACACCTATTAACCACTGAAACTGAATCCATCCAGCTTCCTGATAGTCATCCTCTTTTCTCTCTTTCCACCTTTTCTAGCATCAGAGCCTTCTTCAGAGAGCTGGATCTTTGTGTAATATATTCAAAATAAAATAATTTGAGCTTGGTCACTTGTATCTCTCATGAAAACTCTGGCTTGATTTGTTCATGTTCTTGGCTAGCCATGGTATTGTGAGGAGTCTTCCCCAACACCAAGGTTCAAAAATGTCAATGCTATTAAGACTAATATAGAAATATTAAGGCAGATCTTTTTTGCCTTGGAATTTATTTTTAAAGACTCTGATGCACATCTGGGACATTTTGGGGGGAACTTATTTTATTCATTTATTCACAAATTGTATCCCATCTTTCTTCCATGAGGTCAAAGCAGCTTACATAGTATTCTTCCAATCCCGATTGTTATCCATACAAGATCCCGTAGATCACACCAAGAAACTGATGCCTAAATCTACTTTGATTAAAATTGGCTTCATTAAGGAATTACTATTTTTTTAATCCCTTAATTCTTTTGTCTGTAAAGGCTTCGTGTAAGCTTCCAGCAACTTTATGAACTGAAATATTTTAAACTTTCTGGATAGCATGGATTGTTCCCGATACAAAATGAGCAACTTTGTATAGCCAGAAGAAGCAGAGTTTTTGGTGCCACACGATAAATGTTCCTCAGGCATTGTGAAGATCACTTTTCCATCTGTCTTCCATTATAGAATTAAAATGTCTTAAATTCCAGTGGTGGGATTCAAATTCTTTTATTATCAGTTCTGTGGGCGTGGCTTGGTGAGTGTGGCAGGGGAAGGATACTGTAAAATCCCCATTCCCACCCCACTCCAGGGAAAAATCCCCATTCTCTCCCCACCCCACTAACCTGCTTTCCAGCTCCATTCTCCTGTGCAGGGCAACGAAAGAAGACCCAGCTGATCAGCTGGGACTCGGGAGGCAAAGAATTGATGGGTGGTATTCCAAACTACTCAAAATTTCTGCAACTGGTTCTACAGAACTGGTCAGAACCTGCTGAATGCCACCTCTGCTAAATTCTGTATTTTCCTCCACCCTCGTTCAATTTTGAGATTCTTCAGTTATACATAAAATTTCAGCTAAGCTCTCTGGTTAACAATATGGAACTGAGCGCAAAGAGTCACGTTGTTTGTTGGTAGGCATTATGGCTGAGTGTCTCTGCAGGTGATATACGTCAGCCCTGATAATAAAACTAAACTAGTTCTTCAGCAGCATGAGAATAATTGAGTATTAAATGAATTTTTGTGAGGAATGGAATGCTGTGGAGTCAAAGGCTGTGTGAAAATCAAATAGCCTTTTAATTCTAGCATCAGCTTTTTTCTTTCTTTTTTTTTTGCATTAAAACAAAATCCCTTGTAACTTTCCGGCTGGGTGAAAGCTGCTTGGTGCTCTGCGTGCCACCTATTGAACTATAGGTCTGGGTGGTACTGTAACTACATGATTCCTATTTGAAAATGGTTTTGTGATTCAGTGGTGCATGAAATGAGGCCTGTTATGTGGTATCTTAGTTGATCGTATTGGTACTCATTCTCTCTCTGGAACTTCAGCATTTTCTGACATCCCTGACATTAGAAAACTGGGTTCTCTCTCCCCCCTCTCCTTTTTTCAAGAGAGAATATTTGTCATCAAGATGGATATTTACATTTTTGTTGTTGTTGTTGAAAGGTGGAGAGAGAAAAAGCAAACAATAATCACGCAGAAAGATAAAGGAAAAATATTGGATGCATTTATTCTTGAAGGAATGGGAATTTCTAAAAATATATTATTTACATGTGTATTATTTATGGAAGAACCAGAATATTAAACATTGTTACACAACATTTAATGCTATTCAACAGAAATTTTCCACTGTCACATCTTTCAAGTTGAAATTTTACATCTTTAACAATACAAAGCTGGAAGATTTATGTGACATCAAGTCTAAATAAGGCTGATCTGAAGTAGCCAAAGCATAGTTCAATTTACTGTAGAGCTTAGCAAAGAGAAAATTGACTTAGTCCCGGAAGGTAACATTTTTGGAGAAGTTCTGTCTTCTTATTGGCAAATGTGCACAGTTCAAAACACAGAGCTGGTTTGTTCAGTTTACTATTAGGCAGAAAAAAGGTTAGTTACCTGGCTTCAAGGTCATTTGAAGATTTTTCCAGATAAGGGCACCTGGTCTCTGATGCAGTTTTGGCAATGCCACTCTGAAAAATCCTGGTCCCTCCCTCCATGATTCTCATATGTCCATTTGTTAGATTAATTCTGTACACGTGTCTTTCTTAGAAATCCCTTTAAAGTCAAGAAATACATCGTAGAAAAAAATAACAAGATGACAAAGGAGGAACAATCGTTTAGAGAGAGATTTATGGTAAGTTTCTTCTTCTTTTAAATAGCTTGGAAGATGTTGGCATGGTTACTGTTGTGTGTATGATATATGAAAATATGCGGTGCAATTTGTCATCTCTTGTCACGATACAGAACTATGAATAGCAACATTCCAGAAAACGATTCTCATTACATTATATTGTCATTAGAAATATGCATAAATTCTTAGTGGTAACCGAGAATTCTGGACCTTGTTTTGACAGAAAAATCTGTGGTTGCAAAGTATATATATACTTTTTTATATAGTAATTTTATTAAAGATTGTAATTACAATATTAAAAACAAATACAAACTAAAATATACAATAAAAAGTAAAATGCATAGAAAAGAGGAGAAAAAGAAAAAGTTAGAATACAGTAAAGAAAAAGAAAAGAAATATATAAAATATCAACAATTTTAGTAACGTATCACCTTCAGTTAAAATACAGCAAATAATCTCCATCCCATATCTTATCTCTTATCTTTAAACAAATCCATAAATACTTATTCATTTCAGTCCTGATGTCAGCAAGAGTCCATTAAGGGTTACCAGGACAATATAATATCTATTTTAATCTTGATCAAATGAAAGAACTTTATATACCTTCTCTTACTTCTAATAATGCAAACTGTTTTCAATTGATCACTACTTACTACAAAGTATATATTTTCTGGGAAAATTTCATCCAAGAACAGGTGTGCCACCTCACTTGTCCTTCCTGCTGTGCTTTCAACTGCTTGGACCTATGGTAGAAGATAATTTTGGCCTTCTATGCTTGCCATCCAAACCTCAGGGTTGCCCAGATCTTGGGCTTGCAATGGGAAGAAAAAGATAGCTAAAATCTCCTGAGGGTGGAACAGCTGGGGTGGTAGAGGCAGAGAGCAGCAGAAATAGCTGGTGGAGTACAGGGCACCCAAAATGGCAGAGATGAGGGGGGAGGTAGGCAGTAGGGGGAAGTTGAAGCAGAGTTTATTCAGGACTGGAAAACGTGAAACAAGAATACAACTCTGAGGATGGTCAGAGCTACTATTCATTCAGTGCTGTCCTAACTTTGAATGGTCACTGAATGGTCATAACCCAAGGCCTATCTGCATGTCAAACTACTTTTGAAATTGGAACTTTTGAGGGCAGTAAAAAGTATGCTTAATGTATATTTAAAAACAAACTATAGGGAGTCCCTGACTTACAAAGATTCATTTAGTGATCATTCAAAGTTACAACGGCATGGGAAAAAAGTGACTTGTCACTATTTTGCAGTTATGACTGTTGCAAAATGATCACGTGACCAAAATCCAGATGCTTGGTAATTGGTCCATGGTCACGTGACCAAAATCAAGGTGCTTGGCAATTGGCTCATATTGATGATGGTTGCAGTGTCCTGAGTTCATGTGATCCCCTTTTGCTACCTTCTGACAAGCAAAGTCAGTGGGGAAGCTAGATTTACTTAATAACCATGTTAATAATTGCAGTTAACAGTTGCAGTGATTCATTTAACAAGCGTGGCGAGAAAGGTCACAAAATGGAGCAAAACTTACTTAACAACTTAGCAACAGAAATTTTAACTCAGTTATGATTGTAACTCAAGGACTACCTGTATGCAAATGTTTAAAATCTTTGGCATCTTCAGTATATCCTATCCAAAACTGTATCTGTAATAAGCTCTAGTCCTGCTTTCGATTAAGTTTATGTAAACTGTAGCTTGATTTCTTTCCCCATTTTACTCTGCCACAGTATAATAAAGAAATCACAGTAATAAATACGGCAGTTGCACATTGCTCAAATACTCTTATCAGAGGAAACCTGGACTTGAGAATCTTGCCTGGAGAACAGCTTGAAGTTATAGACATCACTGAAGGAAATCAACTGATATGTCGGAATTCTGAAGGCAAATGTAAGGTTTCAAAAGGAATAAAACAGAAGAGATGAGCATAATAACTAAACAAAACACTGAAGAAATCAGAAAAACTGTTTTTTTTTTTTTTGCAATTTGGCCATCCTAGTATGATACAAATGTAGGATATAAAGAACTATACATAGTTTTTGCACTTGAATATTTTTGATTATATGTTTGAAAGTTTTATTTGTAACTCTGTGACTAAAATTTCTAACAAAGCTCATCCTCTAGTAATGTATTTTATTTTATCTTTCCTAGATGGGTATGTGCTATTAGAACATTTGAATTTCAGGTAAGATTTAAAATGGCTCAGTTCTTCTGAGACAAGGGATTAGCTAAAATCAGAACCCATAGTAATTCAAAGCTGTAGTTTTTCTATGGATGACACCATTTGTATGTGGACTAAATGTAGTTTTGTGTTTTTCCCTATCCCAGGCACTAGTGCTGTACAACTGAAGGCCAACACGTGTGACTTATGGAAGGATGTTATAGGCACAATATAGGGAAAATAGTCTGTAAGAATGTTTGTTGCTTGGGAAAGAAAACAAAAAACGGAATTGTGGACAACACACTCAGTCTGAATTCTTCAGAAGCTGACAACTGTTACTTTTTGAATGATTGTCATAAAAGTAACTTTTAAAAAAAGAATGCTTGATATACATGTTTTCCTGTCCAAAGTTTATCAATCTAGGTGCAGAGTTACAAATAACTTAGTATTATTGTCTGTAAAAACTTTTTTTTCAAACTTTGTTTCAAATTACAACTTTTCCCAGAGCAGCTCTTTTTAATGGTAATTGCAAATGTCACTGGTTCTTTGGATACTGTATAGCAATACTTAGTCTTTGTGTGCAAAACATATTACCTGCTTTTGGCAAATTTTTTTGTATGTATTTTGTCAATGTTAGGAGTATCACACTTAGTTTTATACTTAATTGTGTATTTAATTAGTGTAAGAATTTGTGGACTTAGCATTGAGAAAAAATATTGGAAGTCCATTTGATGCACTATTTTTAAATATAAATAGGAGAAATAAAGTATGAATTGGCAATTTAAACACATACTAAGAAGTGTTTATTGTTTCATTTTTTAAAAAAGAAAAAACCAGAATTGTATTTAACTGTGATTATTTACCAATATAATGAATACTGCAATCAGAATAAGTTTCCTCTGTGTTGGAAAGTCCTGTTTGTTTTAAATCTGCTATCAAAAGATGGAGAGTGGGCAGGAAATATAAAGGTGAAGTTCCATTGTGATACCTGCCATTGTGATACCTGCCTGAACAACTTTGTTAATACCCAAAGGAAAGGAATTTTACATTCTTCCAGAACAACTTATGATCAGGCAACAGTAAAAACTTTGTCCCTACTGGTGCCTCTCAAGTTATTCTCATGATTTTTATGACTAAAGGGAAAGTGTCATTCTGTATTCTGACTACGTCATCATTGGATATATATATACAGGCAGTCCTTGTTTAGTGACCATTAGCAGCTATGATGGTAATGAAAAAGTAACTTTACAACCAACCCTCACATTAATGAGCTTCCCAGGTCTGTAAAGCAGGAAGAAAAGCAGTCACTGTTTCACTTAACAAATTGCCAGTCTCTACTGTGGTTGTGAAATGAGGACTACCTATAACAAAAATTCTAATAGTGCACTATTCAATTTAAGTTAATGCAAATTATAAATTGATAACATTGATAACAATTTTTAGTTAATGTGAGACTAGTCGAGTCTAGCGCACTGTAAGGCGATTAATTTTCTCAAGGGCCACATAAGAAACTGGGATTGTTATGGAGGGCTGCCACCATGGGCTGCAGAGGGACAGCCAAAAGGCCAGATGTGGTCTGTGGGTTGTAAAATGTCCAAGTGTGGTCCAGTGCACACACAGTGGCCATTGGGGTTTTAGATGCTAATTGTTGCGATGCAAAATGGAGAAAACTTTCCATTTGACAAAAGCAACACCCCACCCCCCAAAAAGAGGCTCATTTTAAAGAACTAAACTGAATATAGAACCATGGTGGTGAACCTATGACATATGTGCCAGGAGTGGCACACAAAGCCATTACTACTGGCACGTGAGCCCTCACCCAGAAAAGGTCTACTGCGGATTGTTGGGTATCTAGCACACAGGAGACACGCACGCATGCACAGAAGTGCACAGCGAAATCACGCAGGCCGTGTGGACATGGGGAGGCACATGCATTGCCTTCTGGGTTAGACAAGAGCATGTGCAATTATTGGCATGGGAGCCCAAAAAGGTTAGCCACCACTGATATAGGACATCAGGCATATTTTGCATACCGCTTTCTTGTCTAGCTTCTCCTCTGTTCACTTGATTTATTTTAAATATTTATGAAATCTTTTGTAAAGAATTCATGGTAAGTTTTCATCCATTAGAAAGCAACAAAAAAATTCTAAACCACTTAAAAGTCACTGAAAGTTGTCGGTAACAATCTTACTACCATTTTGGGCATTACCTACTATTTTTTAAACCTTTTACTGCGATATTTCAATAAGACACACATTTTTTTTCTTAAAAGTTTTCATTTCCAGTTTCTATTAAGCTAGAATCAATCGTCCTGTTTTCCTTAAAAGTACAGGGCAAATTTGAATAATACAACAATGACATTATTGGCCTACTTTATTTATTTTTATTTATTTATTTTATTTGTCAATTGCTTACAAGATAAGAGATATAAAGTAAAAACATAGTTATGAATACATGGATACATATAAGAAAAATAAAATACATATAAAAGAAACAATAGGACAGGGACGGTAGAGACATTGGTGAGCTTATGCATGCCCCCTACAGACCTCTTAGGAAAGGGGTGAGGTCAATAGTAGACAGTCTAAGGTTAAACTTTTTGGGGTTTGGGGAAAAAAACCACAGAATCAGGAAGAGTATTCCAGACATTGACCATTCTGTTGCTGAAGCAGAATTTCCTGCAATCAAGTTTGGTGTGATTAACCTTGAGTTTGTATCTATTGTTTGCTCTTGTATTGTTATGATTGAAGCTGAAGTATTCATTGACAGGTAGGACATTGCAATGTATGTTTGTATATGCTATACTAATATCAGACCGAAGATGGCGTAGTTCTAGGTTTTCTGGGTCTAGAATTTCAGATCTGGTGGCATAAGGTATTCTGCAACGAGTAGAGGAGTGGAGAACTCTTCTTGTGAAATATTTCTGGACTTTCTCAACTGTGTTAATATCAGATACATAATGTGGGTTCCAGACTGATGAGCTGTGTTCAAGTATTGGTCTAGCTAATGTTTTGTATGCTCCACTTAATNCAGGATAATATTACCAGAGAAAAAGCTACGTAAGATTAGGTTAACAACTTTTAACGCCTTTTTGGCTATGTAGTTACAGTGGGCTCTAGCACTTAGGTCATTTGAGATGAGTACTCCTAGATCCTTGACAGAGTTTGGATCATTAACAAGGTCTTGACTATTCAGCCTGTATTTTATTTTCTGATTTTTTT